>CAWUDS030007131.1:0-26223 GCA_963859935.3 Lathyrus sativus
GTCATCCTTTTGGTGGGGGTCTATCGTAGTCATTAACGATAGATTGTGCGATGTTTGTTTGTGTTTCGCTCTGTCATCGTTTTGGTGGGGGGTCTATCATAGTCATTAACGATAGATTGTGCGATGTTTGTTTGTGTTTCGCTCCGTCATCCTTTTGGTGGGGGGTCTATCATAGTCATTAACGATAGATTGTGCGATGTTTGTTTGGGTTTCGCTCCATCATCCTTGTGGTGGGGAGTCTATCATAGTCAATAATGATAGATTGTGCGATAGTTTGTGTATGTTTCGCTCCGTCATCCTTTTGGTGGGGAGTCTGTCATAGTCATTAATGTCATACTGTGCGAATGTGTTTTGATCTATCATCCTTTTGGTGATAGTAGCCGTGTGTGTTTCGTCCCATCATCCTTTTGGTGATGGTGACCTTTTTCCAGTTATTTACAGTTTGCTCAGAAGTATGCCTTATCCAGTATCTCAATTCCCGAGCATTTCTTTTCTTTGCGGACAAATTCAGGGTTTTCTTCATATCTAATTGCCTTCTACCTTAAAAGAATGAACACCATAGTCGTTCATCTTACTCGGTTTAAGCCAATTAGATAGGGGCATCTGTCATACCCCAAATTTGTCCTACCTTTGTACAACCTCCATTTTGTATATCTATCCACGTACTTGATTAAAATAAACCAAAAATATATGTTGCTTCAATCATGAGGTTGGATTGAGTTGAATCAAGTTTCATTTGAAGTTCATCAAGTCAAGGTTGTTTGCGATTGCTAGTGTGTGGGTCAAATCATCAAGTTGTGCTAAGTTCGGAAGGTTTCATGGTTGAATGTCATTAGGATCAAAATCATTCCCTAACTAGGGTTTGACGTGGTGAAATGCGCGGTTTAAATCATGTTTCTCTAATTATCAAGGCATGTCCATAATGGAAAGTTTCGCTCTGATTCAAGATTAATATAAGGTTTATTCAGTGGACCCAAACTCCAGATTACAAGGTGGATTTATGACCAATTTTGCTTCTTGAGATTATTTCAAGTTCCATTTATTTCAAATGAGAGTTAGGTATATGGAATTCGGTAACGTGGTTCAAATTTGAAATAGAAATGCAAGAATCAATTAATGCAAAGGACCAAGTCCATTGACGTTAAGGCCCGGTCAAATTTACAATTCAATCAAATTTCAAGGCCCATGTTTTTTTTAGCATTACCAAAATTGACTAAAATTCCACCGATAATTGAGGCTCATTATGATTTACCAATTTGTATTACATTTTCAAAATTAATACAAATCCCATTTCTCAAGAAGGTTTGAGCCCATTAATTCATTGGGTAAAGATACTCATAAGACAAGTTCAAGAAAAAAAACCCTAGTCTATTTTTGTGTTGCAACCAAGAAGAGTTGAATAATAAAAAACTTGTTGTGAGGAAAGGTTGCAAACCGCACGAATACTACACACTAATTGCCAAAACTATAACCTCATACAAACCACACTCGGTGAAAAAAAGCTGAAACTTGTGCATAGTATCCCCACCTACAAAAGATATGGGTTATTTCACACAATGCAGTGCCAGCTAAAAATAGTCCACAGTGAAGACCGTATGCAAAAATACGCGCCTCCGGCATCAAACCACAACGTTGCGCACCAAAACCAGCCTCTACTTTCCATAATTATTTCAAATCAAGCCGTTACCGGTCCGTACAACTTGTCTTTATTCACAAAGCTCTCAATTGTTGTATGGAGTCACATTCCAACCTGCACATAAAAATCAACAACAGACAAAATCAGGATTTTAAAAATTGCAGAAAAGAAAAAAACAAACAAAGAATAAGAAACCCTGGCTATATTCAAGGAATAAATTTCCATTACATGAACATGGCAAGTTTCGCGGGAAACATTGGCTTCAAAATCTCGTTTCATCTTCTACCTGGCGTTTCTTCAATTCCACGGAATATTTGGAAGTTTCGGATTGCTTGCTTGAAGAGTAGAGACTTTAGTTCTTCTTCTGTTACTGCTAGCTACATTCCTATAACATCATGCAGGGTGAAGATTCCGCGTTTGGAATATTGTAGCTTTGCTGATGGCAGTGCAATCAAAATAAATGATGGGAAAATTGGGCACACAACAATTGCACATTGTGAAACTTCTCAAAATTCAGATGAAGTTCTCACCGGCTTACTATTTCATGACATTGAAGAAGGTTCCGAACAAATGGAGGAAGTTAGAGAATTGACAGTTCCTCAGATAGGGGACTCCCGTGAACAAGATTTTATATGACTTGACAAATCTATCAATGATGTTGAACAATCAGCTGTCAAATTACTTGCACTTAGGGCACTCACGATAGTTGAATTGAGAAAGAATTTGCTTAGCAAGAGATTATCTCCTAATGCAGTGGAGGCAGTGATAAACAAACTCTAGAGACAAGGGTTCATCAATGATAAGTTGTATGCTGGATCGTTTCTCAATCCGGATGGTCTTCATCTACTTGGGGTCCGAGACGGATCAAACAAGCCCTGTTCAAGAAGAGAGTTAGTCAATCTGATGTTGAAAAGGCAGTTGAAGTAGTTTTTAAGGGCAAGAATGATGGTGCTGAAGAAGAAAATTCAATTATTAAATTGTCAAAGCAATCCATGGATCATCTTTATGTTCAGGCCTTAAAACAATGGTTCAAAGGTGAAAATGTTCCAAAGAAAACAACAGAATTTTGCAGCACAACAAACTGCTATACCACAAAACTTGCACATGAATTCATGACAAACCGTTACGCATCAGCAGTAGCATCACGCAGTAACCCGTACACCAGCTTACAACCACGATACACTCGTAGCCGTCAACGATTTAGCAGCAGACCACGACTTGCAACACAGCACAAGAGAGTCCTACAGCAAAAAAAAATCCTGCAAAGTGAACACACCAACTCTGAGAAACTCACGCAACATCAAACAAATAGTTTGCAGCAAATGCATATGGGTGGATTCCCTCAAAGATCTCGACAAAACTTTCGCACAAAGGCAAGCATACCAACCTTCATTTCGCAACCAAAAATCGCGGATGCGCATTTCTTGGTAACAAGTGGCGTTCCTTGCAGACCCAAAACGAATGACCAAAACCTTGTGTGGAAAGCCTGGTACCTGCAATTCACAGCATGACACATTTAACCATTATGCAGACACATTTGTACAAAGTTTGAACAAAAAATCTCGGTGGCCCCACAAGAAGAAAACTGTCCACAATTCCAGCCATCATACCATAACCGCTTTCCATTGAGCTTTCATAAGAAGAACGCATGATTCATGTAGCACAAACAAGTCGTACAAGCCACTAGCCGGAAAAGGACGGTACTAGCCACAACAGAATTCTACAGAATCGCTACCTCCAAATGTTCAATCATAATTCCTAAACTAACCTCTAACACAATTTGGATTCATTTCCTATTCTACCCTCTAAAATTCTCCTACAAGTACCTCTCTTTCCTTCATAGTCGGGAGGCAAAAAAAACTGGGCTCATTCTTCAGCTTCAAAGAAATTAGCATCTTCAATTGATCGCCTTCCTCCTACTTTTGATCTTCCCAGAACCTTCAACCCAACCTCCAAACCCTAGACCAACAATCCCTAACCCTAACGCAACCACCCTCTTTCTTCATCCAACATCGAACTTCACCATTAACAAACAACTACCTTCAAACAATTCTTCAACCCAGTTCAATCACACAACATCCAACATTAAACCCATCTTCAATCATAAATCATAGCCGCAACCACAAAGCATCTCTTTTTAGACCCATCTGAAACCCAATAAACTCTCTCTTTTAAACCTCTCTTCTTCTCTTTCCATAAACCTTGAAATTGAAATGAAGAGGAAGAACTGAGATCTTTTCCTTCAAAATCTCAGAACCTTCAACTTATCCTTCTCTTTTCTTCAAATAAATCATCCAACTTTCAACGCCAAACCGAAATCGAACCCGCTCAAAACCTTCAACCAAACAGTTACAGACCGATTCGAAAAAACCAGAAAAATAAAGTCAAAATCGGAACGAAGTATAATAAAAGAAGAAAGGTACGAGGGAATATGATTTTGACGAGAGAGAATCGCTCACCTTCGTCACCAAAAATCCAAATCGGTATATCTTTCTTATTTTAACTTGTATCCATCTGTTGATCTGTTCATTGCTTTGTTTTTTTGTTGTGGTCTTTCATTCTTGGTTGGATATTATGTATTTACTGCTGATATAGTTGAAAAGGGGTATAGGGATTGTGGGGAAGAGAATTGGTTTGAGGCGTTTAGTAGAAGCAGAAGTTGTTTCCCGTTTTTTTTAATAGCATTGTTTCCTTCAAATCATTAATATTGTTTTTTTTAATATCAATTGATTCTTTCAAAGCCTTGCCTGCGCCAATTTATCTTTTCTTGTGCAGCTTTTACGTGTTGTTTCCTGTGTAAGTTTGACTAGGAGAGCAGGAAAATTTAGGTCTCCACACGTGTGGGACAGGAGGGCGGTATACCTATGCAACCCAGGTCCAAGTTTTTTTCTGCCCAAGGCCATTGGCATTAATGCCTTTAATTTGAAGGAGAATCTGTTTTGTTTAGATTTTGATTAAGTTAATTAACTTAATAGTTAATTATAATATCTCTAATTTATGACTTTTATTTTTTTCCAATTTTAAAAAATGATTAATAATTAATCTTGTGTTGATCAAATTATTAGAATAAATAATTTTTGATCTTTATGCTAAGTTTTTCTAAACTCCGATTAATTGTTAAAGTTCAATGTACTTTTTCAACATCAAAATACTCGTCAATTAATTACGAAAAATTAAATCCTTGAAATCTAGCATTTCTTGGGTTTTTGGGTGATCATTATTTCAAAATATCTTTCTCGATTAAAACCCTGAAAGAAGGAGGTTCTTGGAATCTAGCATTCCTTGAATTCTCGAGTGAATAGTTCTCGAGGCATGCTCTTGAGTTATTATTCACTCAAACTTTCGACCTTTTTTTTCAAGCAGTTTCTCGATTCAAACCCCGAAAGAAAGAGGTCCTTGGAATCTAGCATTCCTTGAATTCTCGAGTGAATAGTTCTCGAGGCACGCTCTTGAGTAATTATTCACTCAACCTTTCGACTTTTTCAAACTCAAACATTTCCAAACACCCTTCTAAGTCGAATGCTCGTACGCATTCGCAACCCACATTTCGTACACGCGTTCACAACTCCTCATGGTTTTGATATTGGAGGCACCCTTAGGGACCAATGTCATCTCTCACAATCTAACCCTTGACACGTCGTCAAGTCGGTTCCATCTTCAATCAAATCCTGGACACGTCGTCGAGCTACTTCAAAACAACTTCCTTTTGGCCTCGCATGCCATTTTTTCGATTCAATCCTTTCACAAACATTTATAAAACTTACGAAAGAAGGATATTCTCAGAATCTAGCATTTTTTGAATATTCGAATGAGTAACTCTCGAGGCGCGCCCTTGAGTTGTTATTAGTTCATTCTTTCAATTTCAAAACATCCAACTCTTTATCTTCAACTTATTCAGTCAATTCTTGAAAGAACTAAGTTCTTGGAATCTCGCATTCCTTGAATTCTTGAGTAACAAGTTCTTGAGGCGCGCTCTTGGGTTGCTTGCCAGTCACTCTTTCGTCTTTTCTCAAACTTCCAATCTATTCAACCTCATCTTTTCGTGGTTGTTACCACGAACTACGACTGCTCTGATTCTTCATTCTCGTCCGAATGTAAGATACGTAGGCACAAGATTGCGATGATCTTGGCGAGCTACCTCCCCTCCATTTTCCATTTCCCAGTATCCTTTTCATGGTTGTTACCACGAACTACGATCGCTCTGATTCTTCATTCTCGTCTGAATGTAAGATACGTAGGCACAAGATTGCGATAATCTTGGCGAGCACACTTCCATTTTTCTCCCCTATTCCACACTTCTACCTTCCTCCATTATTCCGTCCACACATTCCCAACCCTTCCCGTAGTCGAACTACGATGCTCTGATTTCTCATTCTCGTCCGAATGAGCATACGTAGGCACAAGGGCCCCAATCCTTGGCGAGCACCCTATCCTCTAATCACCCATCTCTCCTTTGCGTCTTTAACCTTTTACCCTACCAATTCGCCTTAGCAACAAGAAGAAAGCAAGTAAACCTAAACAACACTCCCCACATTTACCTTAAGAGGTTCCCGTCGAGTACGACGGACGTGAGGGGTGCTAATACCTTCCCCTCACGTAACCGACTCCCGAACCCGGAACATGGTTGCGACAACCCTGTTCCTATCCTTTCGTTTTTAAGAGGTTTTCTCGATATTTTCCTCTCTCGTTTATTTGGGAAAAATAAAGTTCGGTGGCGACTCTATCGAACCGCATTTCCGCGCCTTTCGCGCGAGGGTCGTTTCTCCGAAATGTCTCTGTGATTTTTCGAGGTGCGACAGCTTGAACTACATTTTGCTTTGATTTCTCATACTATATGAGAATACGTAGGCACAAGATGCGATGTCTTGGCGAGCAAATCCCCCCGTAGTTTCTCGAACTACGTTGACTCTGACTTTCCCATTGCACGAGGGAATATGTAGGCATAGGAATGCGATGCTCTATCGAGTCAGTTCTTTCCATTTAGCTTTAGCAGCCGTAGATAGTTTGTTTTTCACCCGTATACTAGACAACAAGCGTGGATCCCATCGAGTACGAAGGACGTGAGGGGTGCTCACACCTTCCCCTTGCGTAACCGACTCCCGAACCCGAGATATGGTTGCGATGACCTGTCTTCTCCCGTTTTCGTCAAGTTTTCTCTGATTGTTTCCTTTCCTTCTTTTGGGATAAACAATGAACGGTGAAAACTCTTCTATCATTGCCGACACCTTTTTTCGCAGTAGCGACAACTGGCGACTCTGTTGGGGACAGGAACATCCCCTATGCGAGTCAATCCTAGCGCTTGTTTGCTTGTCTTTGGATGTGTATATTTGTGTGTGGTATTTTATATATTGTTGTATTTACATTTTCCGCACTATATTATTATCTGTTGTTGTTGTGTTGTTTAGTGGTTGTTCCTTTGAGAGATAAGCCAAAACACAGGCTTGAGTACAAACCTAGCATTAGTAGTGGAAAGTAGTGGTGGGCATGCATGCTTTGCATGTACTAGTTCACCATGAAATTCGCGCTCAGATGAGATTCTCTTTGATGATTTCCTTTCTGGCCCTTTGGATTCGAGGGGATTTTGGATCTGAGGATTGTCGACTCTGGGACTGATCACTTGTGATTCAGCTAAGTGAGGCCTCTTCGTGAGATTATGATGCCAAACCATAAATGGTGAACGTATCATCGTTTCTCGAAAGTCTATGACGCTGATGAACGTATAGGATGTCGAACCTTTGTCAGATTAGGTCCATACCTGTGAGTGGGAGGGTTTTTGCAGGAAACTTGACTTCCAGCCAACCCGGTATTTTGGTTTTCTCTTCAGAGCGAACTTATCCAGTCAGCAGCGTATCAGTTAATTCAGAGCTTTGTGGGATCTCTGATCCTTTGTTTGCTGCATCATCATTTTGCATCGTATGGCATTTGCATCTCATGTTTGCATATCCATCCTCGACCGGAACAGAGAGCTTACCAGTATTTTTGTCCAACCCGCAGTTGATTTCTCGACATTCGCATTGGACTTGAATTAGCTTCTAGAAGGATCATGAACTCAGCAG
The DNA here is from genome assembly GCA_963859935.3 of Lathyrus sativus. NCBI lineage: Eukaryota > Viridiplantae > Streptophyta > Magnoliopsida > Fabales > Fabaceae > Lathyrus > Lathyrus sativus. Next base: position 7,693 of record CAWUDS030007131.1, read on the forward strand.
AGCAGAATCAGGTTATTACGAGGGCCGAGTTTGAATTGATGAAGAATCAGTTGGATAAACTCATGGAAGCCATGACAGTTATGAATAGAGGAGAGGCCAATATTCAGAGGACTCCGGAGAACAATGTTGCTCAAGCTCAGCCTGTGCGGATTCCTGTTGTACAAGAGCATACTATTGTCAGAGATAGAGATTCATCTTCTCTCCATGACTCAGACTATCAGAATTTCACTTTCCCTGTGCCAGATTCTCAGACGGTTGTTCCAAAGATTAACCCTAAGGACCCATGGGCTGTTGAGTTTATGAGAAGATATCGTCTGTTGGATGAAAAGCTTGACGCCCTAATGAGTCAGGATACTCTTAATATGAATGCTTCAAGCATGTGTTTAGTGCCCGGTCTTGTGATGCCTCCGAAGTTTAAAACGCTGAATTTTGAGAAGTTCAAAGGGGATAGTTGTCCGAAGCAGCATATGGTTATGTTCTGCAAAATAATGACCTCAATGTCCACCATGAAAAGCTTATGATTCACTGTTTTCAGGACAGTATGAGTGAAGCATCTTTGAATTGGTATATGCAGTCGGAGAGTGGTTGCATCAGATCAGGGTCAGATTTAGCCAATGCCTTTGAGAAGCAGTACAACTACAATCTCGACATGACTCCCAGCCGTATGCAATTGCAAGAATTATCTCAGGCGGACAATGAATCCTTCAGAGGTTATGTGCAAAGATGGAGAGAATTAGCAGCTCGCGTTCAACCACCACTTCTGGACAGAGAACTGGTTGACATATTCATGGGTACTTTGCAAGGGCACTACTTTGATAAGATGGTTGGTAGTGGGACATCAAAATTTTCCGACTCGATGATAATGGATGAACGTATCGAGAGCGGAATCAAGGGTGGAAAGATTTGATACATCGCAGATGCTTTAGTTTATGAAAGTGAATCAGTTGTCAGTTCTCAAGAAGAATGGGAGAAAGAAAGTAATGCCATCCCGGACTCTCCGGTACCTCATATTGACACTTCGAGTGTTCAGAGTCAGCAACCTGTTGGGTCTGTGTATCAGGTATTTGTTCCCCTTCAGAGTCAGCAGTCTTACTGTCATCAGCCGCGTCAGCACGCCCGACGAAGACCAAGGAAACCACAGAGGCATTTTACTCAGCTGTCGATGTCGTACAGTCGAGTGTTGTCGGATTTGATCAGAGGTGGGTTGATAGTGCCGAAGAAGATTAATCCATAGATTCCTCCGTATCCGCCAGATTTTAATGTCAATGCTCGATGTGCGTACCATGCTAGGGCATAGGGGCATTCAACTGAAAACTGCAAGGTTCTGAAAAGCATGATTCATACTCTACTTGACTCTAACATGTTCTCAGTCACGCCTCAGGGTGTCCAGATCAAAGATCTTCCATCATCCAGTCATGTGGGTTTGGAAGAGTATCAGACTGACTTCGACGAGCAATTCTGAAGCTGGCAGTCTTCTTTTATCATGTCATTTCTTTACATTTGTAGTTTCTTTTCTGTTAAAGTGAAAATCTCATATGTAAAACTTGTATTGTTTTCAATTGATATTGATAATGAAATGAATATGCATGTTTTTATTTAATCCATTTGTGTTCACTCTATACTTTTTATTGATATTAAACGCTTGTTTAAGCGGAATCCGGGAGGATGACAAAATTGAAAGACGCCCAAGCTTCTGATTGTATGCTTTTGAATAAAACCTGCTGATGATGTATAGGCATTGTTTCATATTCCTAAACACCGGAGATATAAGGATAATAATCCCTTGTCAACCCTTTTGAGCCTAGTAGTAGGAGTTTCTTTCTGAAAATGAAAAATCCTCAATCTTAACACGCCGCAGGGTAGGTGTCAGTTAATTTAACCGAGCATCCAAATTACAAAAGGAGTGTTCTCGTTTGAGGACTAATCACACCTCTATAGGTCGTACCTAAAAAACCACAGTGGTTATCCATTACTGACTAAGGAGTGAAACAGTCACAATCCCGTCAACAAGTCAGACAAGCCGGTGTCACATGATTTGTTCAAAAAAAGAAAATAAAGAGAATAATCAAAAGAATAAGCCCGCAAAGTCGAACCTTGAAAATAAGCGACGTAGACAAAAATTAGGGCGTTCCGCTGGACTTTCAAATCAAAAGAAGCTCAAAAGAGCCAGTCCATGCAAAAATAGGGAAATCAAAAAATGATGATGAAAAACAAGTCGTGTGATTCAGGCACCAAAGACGAAAAGCGAGTGACTGTCACTCCTAAAACTTGTGGTTTCCCGAACCATCACTCCTGTCATTCAACCTTTGAAAGGTGAGCGCTAGTGTCGAATTAGCTGAACATAGGATTGGAGGACATCACGGAGAATGGGTGGGTTAAAATAAATTTTGAGCCTTATATCCTTTCTTTCAAACCATGAACCTGACCGCGTTACAACCTTCAAAGACCTAATTGAAGCAGGTTTGTTTCGAAAGCATACTTCAGTAAAGATCGCGTCGAAACTGACTCCTAAAAGGATTCTGCTCAACTTATGGTTATTAAGGTTGACATTCTGATAAGTGATTCATTCACTATATGTCACAATTTTTTCCAATGAACAAACTTGGATTTCAAAACTGTCATATGCATTGCATTAATATATCTTTTGTGTAGAACAGTTTGTTTTACTTCCGAGTAAGCACTTAACATTAGGAAAGTTTCGACAGTGGAAAGTTTCATCAGGATAGAATACAGAACGCCTGAGTACTCCGTTGAACCGAGGCAAGCTTTATCAAACGATCATATCACGAGAGTCAGCCATCCAGAAGTTCAGTTAATTTGGGGCAATCAGGTCGAGATTTGATAAATCTCTTGAAGTCAGAGACACCTCTCCACAAATCAGCCAATCAGAGACAAAGTCAGTGTAAGGCTGAGGCAGGCCACCCCAAGAGAAGAAGCTATCCTTATCCAGAAGCCAGCACTTCCTCGGGGTTCAGAATGCTGAGGCAGTTCATGTCTAACCATCAGGGTACTGAGATTTCAGGCTCCCTTTCGAGGAAGATTCCTACAAAAATACCACAGGCTGGGGCAAATTCTGAAACAGAGGAAATGTTCCTCTCCATATTTTCAGAGCTATTCAAGCAGGTTCTGTCAACCTTCCAGTTCAAGACGAATGTCGGGAAGTCATGTTAACCATCCCTGACCTTTAAACCTTGTATTTAGACAAGTCATTTTCCAACCCTGCGTCCTGACAGGGCATTTTCCAGCGTCAGCCATACCTGACCCCTCACAGATAACCTAAAGTCCAATCCCTATTGGAAACCACCAGAAAGCCCAATCCCTATTGGCGCATCACTCCAAAATCCAATTCCCGTTGGTACCCAGGAAGATTTCACCCGGTCTTCCACAGCAAAGTCCAATCATACTTGGCACATCCGGTTATTCCCAGCAGAGTTGGATGTTAGATGCCCAATTGTGCTTATTTGAGCTATCAAATTTGGGCATCTTTCACTCCGTTTTTGTCTAATTTGTGCTATAACCGACTTGTTTTTGTTAATATGCATCATAGTGTGAAACACTCTTGGTTCTTTTAATTTGTGTGTTATTGTGTGGTATTTGAGCATGAAAGAGTAGGATTTGAAGGCACAAGAAAGATGACAAAGGAACCAAGAAAGTTGAAAGCAATAGAAAGTTCGCCAGCATGTTCACTGAGCGAAGCAGTAGCGAGTGTTCACTAAGCGAGCTCATAGCGAGCAGCTAGCGAACACTCCCAGACTTGGGCAGAATCACATTGGCATTGTTCGCTGGTAGAGAGAAGGGTAGCGAAGCACACGCTGGGCGAGCACCTAGGGAGCAAGTAGCGAAGCCAAACATAATTATACCTCAAGAACTCGCTAGCATGTTCGCTGAGCGAGGTTGCAGCGAAGCCAAACATAATGATTGCATCAGACCTCACTAGCATGTTCGCTGAGCGAGGCTGTAGCGAACATTCTCTGGAAGCTCGCTTAGCGATCAGGGTCGCGAGCGTGGCAGACAATCAACTTTGTCTATAAATAGCTAGTGTACTTTTTGTTGAAAAACACAATTTTTACTACTTTTGCTAAAAAGTGATTTTGTGACCTAAAAACTTCTCTGGCTCTCATTTCTTCATCTATTAATATCATTCCACCAAAAAGAAGGTGGATTCTCATCCAAGTTGGACTCTTCGACTCGGATGTTCATTAACCTGCTCCCGATACTTCTACCTCAAGCTACCATGAAAATGAGTAGCTAAATATTTCCTTTTGTCAAGGTTAGATGTAGGTGATCATCAAGCTTTGTATGTAAATGTATTGATCTTCATTTGTAAACTCTTTGATGATGAATGTATGGTGAAAACATTGCTTTATCGATAACTCTTTGTGTTGGTTTATGATCGAGAGATATTTCCCAACTCTTAACCTAGGTTTTCATCCATCTATGTTTGTAAGCTAGAGATAGTTATGAATGAAGTTGTTCACATAAATGTTGAACTTTAATGTTGTCATTTTGATAGATTGTGTGAGAGATCAACAATGGATCAAAATGACAAATCCCATAATGTGAATTAGAGATAATCACATTGAGAGGATGTTGTGAATGTATTTATCATCTAATGGAGTTTATGAATCTTGTTGATCGAACATATGCATGAAAAGCGATCACCAAACCCTAACTTTGACAATCTTTACTTAAACCGCAAAACCCTAACTTTTATCGCGAAACATTACTTTTTTATGCAAGATACCGTTACTAAAACCAAAACCCCCCTTTTGTTACTATAAAGTTACAAATTTATCAACTTTCGAACGGCAACAATATCTTATATTCCCTGTGGAGACGATAACAAAAACCCGACACTTTACCATTGTCCCAACAAAACGGCGCCGTTGCCGGGGAGTATAAATTGATATTGCGAGCATCGCAATAGTTGCTGAATTTTTAAATTTGATTTTTTTTACTTGTGCTTGTAATCTGTTTGGTTTAGCGTGCAACCTTTGTTTTATGTGAGGACAGATTCCTGAGGACCAACTTCTTTTTGATCCCGAGATCGAGAGAAATGCAAGGAGACTGAACAACAGAACAAGACGGAGGAGGCAACAAGCTAGGCAAAGATAAGAGCAAGGAGAAAGTTCCTCTACACCACCACCATCACCACATTTCACACCAATTATGGCAACACCTCCACCACCACCACCTCCACCTCCAGTTTCCACTCCATGCACAAATAGTTCAAGACATACAGCTCAGTTCGCACGGAATCTTTAAAACGGAAGGAAAGCTGAGATGAAAACGGGAATCCTAGCTCTAGTCTATCAAAATCCTTTCACAGGACTAGACCACGAGGATCCGTTCACCCATCTCACAAAATTCTATGAGATTGCTGGGGCAACGGGAGCAATAGAAGCTGACGAAGAGTCATTGTTTAGGAGACTATTTCCTCATTCCATGATTGGGAAAGTGAAGGAGTGGTACCTTGATCAATCGACAACAATCATGACGGATTGGAATCTTCTAGAGGAGAAGTTTCTTGAATGTTTCTTTCCACATAACCGATTCATGGAGGCTAAAACTGCGATTGTGGTATTTTCTCAAGGAGCTAGTGAATCACTAAACGAAGCATGGGAGCGATACAAATCTATGTTAAGAAAGTGCAAGGGACACAGTTTCGATGAGCTCACTCAAGTTCATATTTTCCGCAATGGACTCCTTTCGATTCACAAGACCTTATTGGATGCTACGGCGGGAGGTTCTTTGATGTCAAAAAGTGCAGATGATGCAATTGCAATTATTGATAAGATGACACTTAATGATCATCAAGGGAATCATAACCGTGGGGTGACTCAAAGAAAACCGGGTGTGCTCGAGTTAGGGACAAATGACGTCATTCTTGCACAAAACAAGCTTATCTCACAACAAGTGGAACTCTTAACTCAACAATTAAAAGAGTTAAAAGAACCATCAAAAGCTAAACAAATAGCTTGTTGTGAACTTTGCAAAGGTGAACACGACACCAGATTTTGTCCACCTCCAGGATTTGAAGAAGTTAATTACATGGCAAATCAAAGAGAGTATCAACCGAGGCAACATCAACAACAACACCACCAAAATCCACAACAACAAAACTATCAAGGCAATCAAGGGTACCAACCTAGGGGAAACTATCAACATAACCAAGGTTATGGAGGTGGTCCTTCCAACCGTCAAAATCCCTATCAAACTCAACAACCACCGGTCGTAGCTTCAAAATTGGAAGAGACATTGACGCAATTCATGAAAATGTCAATGGCGAATCAAAAAAAGTAACGATGCGGCAATTAAAAATCTTGAGACTCAAGTTGGTCAACTTGCTAAGCAATTAGCGGAACAACAATCCAGACCATCTTTCTCGGAAAATATGCAAACAAATCCTAAGGAGCATTGTAAGGCTATAAAGATGAGAAGTGGAAAAGAGTTGGTTGACGAGAGTAAAAAAAGAGAGGTAGAGAAAAAAATTGATGATATTGATGGTGAAGTTGTGAATTGGAGTGAGGAGGAAGTAGAAAAGAAAGAAAAGTTGGTTGAAGTTGAAAATCAAAAAAATGGTGAAGTTGAAAATGAGAAAAATGGTGAAGTTGAAAATAAAACAAGTGAAAAAGTCATGATGGAAGAAGTGAAGAAGAAAAAAGAGTAAAATTCTAGAAGGAATGAGGTAGTGAGCACTACTCTGGTCTAAAATTTACCTTATCCACATGCTCCATCTAGGAGAGAAAATGAACGGCATTACGCCTAGTTCATGGATATCTTTAAACAAATTCAAGTTAATATCCCGTTTGCCGAAGCTTTGGAGAAAATGCCAAAGTATGCCAAGTTCTTGAAGGACATACTCACCAAAAAACGGAGGTATACGGAGCCGGAAACAGTTGTTCTGGATGCGAGTTGTAGTGCCATCATCCAAAGGACTCTACCGAGAAAAAAAGTTGATCCGGGGCGAGTCACCTTGCCGGTTACAATTGGCGACGTTTATGTTGGAAAGGGGTTAATCGATTTGGGGTCAAGCATCAATCTTATACCCTTATCTATTGTGAAAAAGCTTGGCAACATTGAGATTAAGGATAAACCATTGATTGAATTGAAGGAGTTACCAAATAACTTAAAGTATGCATTCCTAGATGAAACCGAAGAAAAGCCGATTATCATAAGCAACCTTTTGTCCAAAAGTGAAGAATCCCGTTTAATTGATGTGTTAAAAAAGAATCGAGAAGCGATGGGGTGGACTCTTTCCGATCTCAAAGGAATTAGTCCCTCCTATTACATGCACAAAATTTTAATGGAGGAGAATTTTAAGCCGGTGGCTCAACCACAACGCCGCTTAAATCCTACAATGAAAGAGGTTTTTAGGAAGGAAGTTGTCAAATTATTGGATGCGGGAATGATCTGCCCTATTTCGGATAGCCCTTGGGTGAGCCCGGTGCATGTGGTTCATAAAAAGGGTGGCATTACCGTTATTCGTAATGAGAAAGATGAGTTGATCCCAACAAAGGTAGCAACGGGGTGGAGAATGTGCATTGACTATAGGCGGTTGAATACCGCAACTCGAAAAGACCACTTCCCACATTCGTTCATGGACCAAATGTTAGAGAGACTCTCGGGACAACAACTCTAGTGTTTTCTAGATGGCTATTCCGGGTACAACCAAATTGCGGTTGACCCGGCCGATCATGAGAAGAAGGCTTTCACGTGTCCGTTTGGAATCTTCACTTACAGCAAAATGCCCTTCGGGTTGTGTAATGCGCCGACAACTTTCCAAAGATGCATGCAAGCCATTTTTGCCGATCTTATATAGAAAACAATGGAAGATTTCATGGATGACTTTTCGGTGTTTGGTGGTTCTTTTGGTTTATGTTTGGAAAATTTAGAAATCGTGTTTGAAAGGTGTGTGAAGACTAATTTGGTGCTAAATTGGGAGAAGTGCCACTTTATGGTGACGGAGAGGATTGTTCTCGGTCACAAAGTATCGTCAAAAGGGCTCGAAGTGGATCATGCTAAGGTATATGTGATTGATAAGTTGCCTCCTCCAACTAACTTAAAGGGTATCCAAAGCTTTCTTGGGCATGCCGGTTTCTACCGGCGATTCATCAAAGACTTCTCAAAGGTGGCTAGGCCTTTGAGTAACTTGCTGGCCAAGGACCACGTATTTCTCTTATCAGATGAATGTTTAAAAGATTTTGAGATTTTGAAAGAAAAATTGGTCACCGCTCCAATCATAGTTGCTCCGGATTGGAATTTAAATTTTGAGCTAATGTGTGATGCTAGCGACTATGCTATTGGAGCGGTGTTAGGCCAAAGAAAAGACAAAAAATTTCATGTTATACACTATGCAAGAAAAGTTCTTAATGAGGCACAAATTAATTATGCCACAACAGAAAAAGAATTGTTTGCAATAGTGTATGCACTTGAAAAATTTAGGTCATATCTCATTGGGTCTAAAGTGATTGTTTATACTGACCATGTGGCGATCAAATATCTGCTAACCAAACCGGATTCAAAGCAAAGGCTTATCCGTTGGATCCTTTTGTTGCAAGAATTTGATGTAGAAATTAAAGACAAAAAAGGGTCGGAAAATTTGGTAGCAGATCATTTATCTCGCCTTGTCAATGTGGAGGTGACTACTTTAGAAAAGGAAATCCGAGAAGAGTTTCCTGATGAAAAACTCTTTAAAGTTCAAGTGAGACTGTGGTTTGCGGATTTTGCAAACCACAAGGCGAGTGGTTTTGTGCCGCCCGACCTAACTCCTAACCAAAAAAGGAAATTCCTCTCGGATGCCAAGTACAATGTGTGGGATGACCCTTATCTGTTTAAGCTGGGAGGTGATAATTTGTTAAGGAGATGTGTTACCGGTGATGAAGCGCAAAGTATTCTATGGCATTGTCACAACTCGCCTTATGGCGGCCATTTCAATGGGGCTAGAACGAAAAATATAGTCCTTCAATCGGGATTTTATTGGCCTTCTATTTTTAAAGACGCAAATGCCCATGCGCAAAGTTGTGACAGTTACCAACGAAGCGGTGGAATAGGTAAGAGAGATGAGATGCCTCTTCAAAACATTCAAGAGGTTGAATTATTTGATTGTTGGGGTATCGATTTTGTCGGACCATTTCCACCCTCTTTTGGAAATGAATACTTGTTGGTTGCAGTTGACTACGTGTCAAAGTGGGTTGAGGAGATTGCCTCACTAAGGGAGGATTGTAAAACGGTCATTAACTTTTTAAAGAAAAATATTTTTTTCCCGTTTTGGAACCCCCTGAGTGTTGATTAGTGACGGAGGGTCACACTTTTGCAATTCACTGTTGGAAAAAGTTTTACAACATTACGGTGTAACACATTGAGTGGCAACTCCGTACCACCCACAGGCTAATGGTCAAGCTGAGGTCTCTAATAGAGAGATTAAGAAAATTTTGGAAAAAACCGTGTCAAACTCTAGGAAGGATTGGTCGCAAAAATTGGATGAAGCTCTATGGGCGTATCGCACGACCTATAAAGCTCCAATTGGGCTAACTCTGTTTCAATTGGTTTATGGTAAAACTTGTCATTTGCCGGTTGAAATGGAGCACAAGGCCTTATGCGCCTTAAAATTTTTGAATTTTGATAATGAGTTGGCCGGTGAAAAAAGGAAGGTGCAACTACTTGAGTTGGAGGAGATGCGCAATGCCGCATATCACTCAAGTTGGTTGTACAAAGAAAAAGTTAAGGAATATCATGACAAGAAGCTCCGGAAAAAAGAATTTGTGCCCGGGCAATTGGTATTGTTGTTTAATTCCAGGTTGAGATTGTTTCTTGGAAAATTGAGGTCAAAATGGTCCGGGCCATTTCGCGTGATTGAAGTAAAGGAGTATGGAGCTGTCGTGATAGAAGATTTGGAAAGGAAGGATAAATGGACAGTTAATGGTCAACGTTTGAAGATATATCTTGGCGGTCATGTGGACCGACAAAGATGTGCCTTCCTTCTGGATGTTCTGGTGTGAACATCTTGGACCGTCGAGCTTATCCGACGTTAAACAAGCGCTTGTTGAGAGGCACCTCAACATTGTAAGTAATTTCTGTTTTTCTGTATATTTTGGTGTCTTTGGTGGAAACTTGTGAGCCTTGAAGTTGCATGTTGTGCTGAGTTATTTTTTTCAAACTTCTGTCATGCTCGCTAGCTCGTTCGCTAAGCGAGCATGTAGCGAATGTTCGCTAGCAGTTCGCTGAGCGAGCTCGTAGCAAACATGCGCGAACAGGAAATTTTAAGTTGGTTAGTGTGCCACTTGTGTAGGCCCAATTTCTGTTTTTGTTTACAACTTCACTACACTCAGCCTCACTTGACACTTCCACACTTCACTTTCACTCTCACTGTGCAAACACTCCTTCCTCTGCAAATTCTTGCTAACCCAAATTCCTTGTCATCTCAATTCCTCTGCTGCCACAGGTTTGATTTCTATTCTCTTCTCTTTTATTCTCTATTACTTAATGTGTAGAAATTAGGATTTAGGTCAGATTAGGGATGTTAGGGATTTTGAGAAACATTTGATTGCATGTGTGGTTAGTCTTAAGATTTTCATGATAAACCTACTGGATATTGGAATGGTTCTTATTACCTTGTTGATTTTTGATGAGGGTTTCTAACAGTGGTTGCATTTGAAAATACGCAGCACTCACTAGCTTGTTCGCTAGGCGAGCCTGTAGCGAGCATTCGCTACTAGCTCGCTAAGCGAGCAAGCCAGCGGGAATCTCAGTCCTGTTTTATTTTTGCTGACTAATATTATGTGGTGCTGTTTATGGTATCCTTCTGTGACTCTTTTGCAGATGGCCCCAGGAAACCAGCGACACCAAGGAAAGAAGCGAAAGGTTGTCTCAACACCTCGACAGGTTCCAATTCAGTTTGACAGTGACATGTTTCTTGGACCAAAGCAAGCCGTTCGATATTCGACTTTGCAAAAGAGGAAGATCCTGCCAGAAAAGAGGTTCATCATTGAACCTCGAGGCGAGTTTGGAACTTTTGCCGGGTTGATAAACAGCAAAAAGTGGGACAAGGTGATCTCCCCACTTGAACAATACAATATCGACATCATTAGGGAATTTTATGCAAATGCATTACCAGACGATAACACACCATTTACGTGGATGACATGAGTGCAGGGAAGACATATAAGTTTTGATAGGGCTGCTATTAACATGGTACTTGGGGAACCGCTGAATTTGGGAGCAGATGAATATGACACATACACCGAAGTTTGAGAAGCTGCCCTGACATTAATGCTATATCAACAACCCTTTTGCTGGAAGGGAAGAGTGTGGAAAGAAACCAATCTGGAGAGGCAGTGAGGTTTCATTGGGAAGACATGACTCCAATAGCTCAATTGATCCTGGTACTGATTCTCACCAATATAAAACCAAAGTCTCACACATCAACTGTGTCAATCCCAGTGGCACGTCTTGTTCACAGCATCCTAACCAACGTTTAGATTGACGTTGCTAGGATCATAGCAAACAAAATAAAATCGGTTGTTAAGAGTGGTCTGAAAGCAGGGTCGCGAGCTAATTGCCCTCTCACTTTTCCGTGCCTCATCATGGCATTATGCTCTCAATCACGCTTAAAGCTCCATCTATGAGTATGGTGAAGATTCCTCCGGCAGTCGACGACAAGTATGTGAACAAGTTCTGCAAACCTAAGAATTACAAGAGTAGTGCATCGGCTAGTGATACCGGAACTGCTGATGGTTCCGGTAGTTTTTCTCAAGGGTTCGTCCCTTTTCTACAGCAAGTTTGCAACTACAACTGGGACTGGATGGCTGCTCAGCAGCACGCCATGTATGATATTGATGATTCTTTACAGGTTTTGCAGCTGCAGGTCCGAGACCCGTCCACCGAGCGCTCCATGATGACTCGCGAGCAGTTTACGCAACACGCGAACTGGCCTGTGGACAGGCCTATTTTTGGAGGGGGTACGAGTGGCCCTGTTGAGGCGACTGATGATGATGATGAGGGTGATGATGATGATGTATCAGGAGAGGAGGATTTTGATGAAGATGATGCCGATGATAGTGATGAGTCTGAGTCCGAGGAGGACTGATCTTTGATTCTGTTTCAGTTTACTGTTTTATTTTGATTTCTGGATTTTATTTTGTTATGATATTTTGGGTTGTACTATATTGGGGTGTTTTGTCCCCTAGGCACATTTCTATTTCTTTAATTTCAGTTATGATTAATAGTTTTTCATTTAATTCTGTTTTTAATAATTTTTTGTGGATTGGTTGATGTCAAAACCTTCTAGATTGGTTGCTCTCCAAAAGAAGTATCCAATGAAGGTGCATCCGAGCTTGGATGGCGATGATAAAAAAATTGACAAGCGATTAAAGCTAAGGTACATGGTTACCTTTGGTTAGAATTCTAGAATGCATGCGGAACTTTGTTCTTTTTGTGATTAAATATTGTCTCTTTGCAACATAATTGAATGAATGAGTCACTTAGGTTTTAGAACCACAAATTGTGAGGAGACCTCCATTATGTACTTAAATGTTGGATTCTAATAAATCGTGTTGATTCATTTAATTCATGTTCTGTCTTTTATTATTATGAATTTGTGGAAGTTAGTTGAAATGATCAAGGCACTTGTTTCTTTCGAGTACAACCAATTCCAAATACAAACTTACCCGTGAGTTGAGAGAGTATTCGTGAACCCCTTTGAGCTTAAACAGTTCAATCTCGGCTTGAAATAAAGCGAGACTTCAAAAATATTTTTTCTTAAAAACCTGAAAATTTTTTGATTATTGTTCTTGTGCCGTAAAAAGCAAAGAACATTCACTTTTGAAGGAAGTAGAAGATAAGTTGGGGGAGAACAAAAATATAAGTGGGTAACTTGCCACAACTCATGAAAAACCAAGCAAGCATCGAAGAGGATTGTGAAAAAGAAAAACACTTGTTTTATGAACATGGTGTAGAAAGAAAATGATCAAAAGAAAAGAATAATCATGAATGCTTGATTGGAAGAAAATATTGAAAAAATTGAGTTGTGGAACAAGAGTTGTAAAGGTTTCAAATGAGTATCAAGATTGAACGAAGATTGAATGTGTGAATTGTTGTACAAGTGAATGTCTCTTTTGCATCGGCAAATTCGTTTCAATGGCTTTAGATATGTCTGTTTGTAACCCGACCAAGCTACAACCGAAAAAGACCTTAGTGATCTTCGTACTTCCACATTTTCATTTATAATTGCTAGACATTATATGAATTGATTTGATTTTTGCATTGTTTATTGGAGAGTGAAATTGTCCCCGCGCTTGCATGTGTGCGAAATTTCTTCAATCCTTATTTGAAGAGGAGAGATAGGGTGATTCATTCAAGATAGCATTGTTGTGAATTGATAAATGTTTTGTATTGCTTTAAGATTTTAGTTCTTGTGCATTGTGTTGTTCTAACCATTGGAAACACGTGTTTGGTTGAGTCGCTTGTTTTTGAGCCATTTGATCCGAGTTCGGAAAATCCTTTTTCTTCAAGCAAATCCTCTAGATCTTCAAGAGGCATACTTTGCTTGAGGGCAAGCAATATTTTAGTTGGGGAGAGTTTTGAGATGCCCAATTGTGCTTATTTGAGCTATCAAATTTGGGCATCTTTCACTCCGTTTTTGTCTAATTTGTGCTCTAACTGACTTGTTTTTGTTAATATGCATCATAGTGTGAAACACTCTTGGTTCTTTTAATTTGTGTGTTATTGTGCAGTATTTGAGCATGAAAGAGTAGGATTTGAAGGCACAAGAAAGATGACAAAGGAACCAAGAAAGTTGAAAGCAATAGCAAGTTCGCCAGCATGTTTGCTGAGCGAAGCAGTAGTGAGTGTTCGCTAAGCGTGCTCATAACGAGCAGCTAGCGAACACTCCCAGACTTGGGCAGAAGCACATTGGCATTGTTCGGTGGTAGCGAGACGGGTAGTGAAGCACTCGTTGGGCGAGCACCTAACGAGCAAGTAGCGAAGCCAAACAGAATTATACCTCAAGAACTCGCTAGCATGTTCGCTGAGCGAGATTGCACCGAAGCCAAATAGAATGATTGCATCAGACCTTGCTAGCATGTTTGCTGAGCGAGGCTGTAGCGAACATTCATTGGAAGCTCGCTTAGCGAGCAGGGTCGCGAGCGTGGCAGACCATCAACTTTGTCTATAAATAGCTAGTGTACTTTTTGTTGAAAAAACACAATTTTTATTACTTTTGCTAAAACGTGATTTTGTGACCTAAAAACTTCTCTGGCTCTCATTTCTTCATCTCTTAACATCATTCCACCAAAAAGAAGGTGGATTCTCATCCAAGTTGGATTCTTCGACTCAGATGTTCATCAACCTTCTCCCAATACTTCTACCGCAAGCTACCATGAAAATTAGTAGCTAAATACTTCCTTTTGTCAAGGTTAGATGTAGGTGATCATCAAGCTTTGTATGTAAATGTATTGATCTTCATTTCTAAACTCTTTGATGATGAATGTATGGTGAAAACTTTGCTTTATCGATAACTCTTTGTGTTGGTTTATGATCGAGAGATATTTCCCAACTCTTAACCTAGGTTTTCATCCATCTTTGTTTGTAAGCTAAAGATAGTTATGAATGAAGTTGTTCACATAAATGTTGAACTTTAATGTTGTCATTTTGATAGATTGTGTGAGAGATCAACAATGGATCAAAATGACAAATCCCACAATGTGAGATAGAGATAATCACATTGAGAGGATGTTGTGAATGTATTTATCATCTAATGGAGTTTATGAATCTTGTTGATCGAACATATGCATGAAAAGCGATCACTGAACCCTAACTTTGGCAATCTTTACTTAAACCGCAAAAACCTAACTTTTAGCGCAAAACATTACTTTTTTATGCAAGATACCGTTACTAAAACCAAAACCCCCCTTTTGTTACTATAAAGTTACGAATTTATCAACTTTCGAACGACAACAATATCTTATTTTCCCTGTGGAGACGATAACAAAAACCCGACACTTTACCACTGTCCCAACATTGGCTTCAGCATTTATCTTGCTGGAGTGGTTATCCAACTTTCCCCGGCAGCCCGAGCCTGCATCTGCATTTTTTGCATATAGTTACCATATTTCCATCATCTTTGTATTACATCCTCCAAATGCGTAGCATTTCCATTTCGTATGGAGCATTACGCCATAGAAAAAAAAATTCAAACATATGCATGTGAAGCATAAGCCAACTTCTGTTAGCCTTCCATGGCAATCTGATTCAACTATTTCAGTCAAGACAGTGGTATATCTCCAGCAGCCTGGTTCAGTCGGCTCATCTGCTTACTTTGGGTTTCAGATCATGAGTCGGTTATGCTTTGTCCATCAAGCCCTCTGATGATGACATCTCCAAGCAGATTTTCTTTGTCCGTTAGCCCCTGATGATGTGCATCCCTAGCAGGTTTTCTTTCTGTCGATCCCTATTGGCGAAGTGGTTCTGAGGTTCGCTGAGGTATTTTGGATGATTTTACTTCTGTCGATCCTTATTGACGAAGGAGTTCTGAGATTCGCCAAGGTATTTTGGATGATTTTCCTTCTGTCGATTCCTATTGACGAAGTGATATTTTGGATATGGATATTTCTTTTCGTCTACCATTAGACGAGGTGATATTTGGATATGATTTTATTTTCGTCCACCATTAGACGAGATGATATTTTGGACATGATTTTATTCCTGTCAAATCCTATTGACGATGTGACTATTATGTGTGGTATTTCTCTCTGTCTATCATTAGACGATGTGAGTGTTGGATATTTCTTTCTGTCTACCCTTAGATGATGTGGTTCCTCGGATATGGATATTTCTTTCCGTCTACCCTTAGGCGATGTGAGCTTCAGTATGTTTGCTTCCCGTCTACCATTAGACAATGTGATCTTGGAGATGGTTGTTTCTTCCCGTCTATCCTTAGATGATGTGATATTTTGGATACGGTATTTCTTCCCGTCTATCCTCAGACGATGTGGAGTTTTAGATGCAGGTTTTATCTCCGTCTATCCTTAGACGATGTGAGATTTCGATGTGGTTTTTCAGACAGGGTGTTTCTTTCCGTCTACGATTAGACGATGTGGATTTTGGATATTGATGATCTTCTTTCTGTCTATCCTTAGATGATGTGATTGTTCTGGATATGATGTATTTTCTTCCCGTCTATCATTAGACGATGTGACTTTATGGATATTTCTTTCCGTCTATCCTTAGACGAGGTGGTTCTTCGAATGTTTGCTTTCTGTCTACCCTTAGACGATGTGACTTCAGATTTGGTTTTCTCTTCGTCTATCCTTAGACGATTCGAGTTTGGTTAAGGTGTTTCTCAACATTGTGTTTGTCTGGTGGCGATGTCAGATGTTTATCAACATTGTGGTTGTCTAGCGTCGATATCAGATGTCTTTATCAGCGTTGCTGATGCCTGGCAATGATGTCAGATGTCATTACCTTCGGCTTCGTTACCTATCGGTTGCAATTGATGACTGGCGGTGAGGTCAGATGTTTTCCAAATTGGTGTAGAGGCCTGACGGCGTAGTCAGAGGTTCAGTATCCGCTACGTGATATCAGATGATCTTTCCGACTTAGTGTCGACGATTTGAAATTGGTAATCAACCAGCTTGTTGTCGTTGCAGCTATCAAGTCAGTTATTTCCGGAGATTGTACCCAGTCAGGGTTTGCAGTTTATTTCTGCGGTTGGCAAATTTTCGGGTTCTTTGGTATTCAACCGTCTTTTACCTTGAATGTTTGAAATTTGTTCGCTTTTCAATCCTTCTGGTCCAAGACGTTTGAATAGGGGCAGCTGTTGTACCCCAAAATTTGACCAACCGTTTCTAGCAATCTAGCTTATGTTTCGTTTCATTTTGCATTTGCATCTGCATATCATTTACCGCATATTGTGCATTTTTTCAGTCGGATTGAAACCAGTTCGAATAAGCAGGTTTATTTTTGTGGAATTTGTCCTCTTCCCGGTGATTCAGTCTATGCTGTTATTTTTGAGGATATTTATCTGTCCTCCTTTTTACCGGTTATTTCATTGCATTCTCGCATTTTTTTGTTAACATATTTAATTGCTTTGCATTGGAATTATCTTGATTCTTGAATACTAGAATTATTCTTAATTTTTAGCATAGAATTTAGATTTTAAATAGATTGTTATCTTCTATTTTCTATTTTTAGAATATTATTAGTTTTTTATAGATTTTAAGTAGCATTTTCTATTTTAATAGTTTCTAAAATTAATTATTTTTAGAATATTAGGTTTTATTTTTAGAATTAATTATTTTAGATTTTGATTAGATTTTATTAATCTAGAGTGAATTTGGTTAGATTTTTAGAGTGAATTTTAATTAGGATTTTAGAATATTATTGGATTTAGGTTTTAATTAGTTTACTTTAATTAAATGATATTAGTTTTAGTTGTTATTAATTGGTTTTAGTCTTAACGTTGCGTTCTAATTTTGATTAAATAATTTTGAGTTTTAATCACCATTTAATGGCACTAAACATTTTAGTTAATATTAGTTAAATTTTTGGTTCAGCTTTTAATTGTTAGCATTTATTAACCAGCTTGTTTTAATTAATATATGTTAATCAACTTTATCACTAATCAGTCAATTAATCATGTTTTTAGTCAGGTCTGTGACAAGTGTCAGACTATAAATAGTCTGCTCATTCTCTCTCTCCCAGGTGGCTACACGTTTCTCGAAAAAAAAACCTAATTGGACCTCACCGGACAAATCAAACGCCACCGTCCCCCTCGCCGGAAACTTCATACACTCACCGGAAAACTCATCAGCCTTACCGCAATCTTCATACGCATTAATCATTTTTCCAGCAAAATTCATAGATATTCATCCGCGTTCATCACGATCTTCATCGTGTTCATCACGTTTAACCACCTTTTTCCAGATTTTTCTTCGAATCTTTATCCCATATTCATTCGTTTTTCCAGAATTTCTACAAATCATACTCCACCTTCATACACATTCATATCTTCATATGTTTTTCCAGATCTTCAAACATTCAACAAATCTTCATCACCTTCTTCCATATTCTCCAGAAAATTTCAATCGAAACTTATAGATCTTCATAGATCAACCCAGATATGATGATTCACCATCAAATCTCCATGAACAAATCATCATCTCCCTAAAAAGTTTCCAGCAATTCATACAAACCTTCATCGTTCCATAAACTTCACACACCTCAAATCCAGTCTCAGATCTAACTTCACCAAAAACTCGAACCTCTCTGAATCTCTTCATCTCAGCTCACGATTCATCGTAACCCCAGACCTCACAATCACACACTTCCTTCTGCAACGCCATTGAATCTCCTCACCAAAACCATCTCCAGATCTGAAACTCTAACCACAATCCGTCAACATCTGCAAACAACTTCATCAAGAATTGTTCGTCAAACAGTTCTTCCTAAATCCCGTTTGTGAATCCACAGATCTTTAACTCGCCTCAAGTAGTACAGCTGAGTCTCCTTCATGAACTTCCATTTGCGATCCTC
>CAWUDS030007132.1:0-26221 GCA_963859935.3 Lathyrus sativus
TGAGAAGATCCATTGTTTTAATACATAAAAAATCTCATATTATTTAGAAATTTAGATGAAAAATAGACAAAATACCTTTTTTATTCATCAACTATATCATTGAGTTTAGATTGATTTCTAATTTTTTTTCTTCGTATTAGATTATTTTTTAACTTTTAAAACGTGTCATATTAGTTTTTTTTAACTAATTAACGAAAGAAAATTCAAAAATCGATAACTAAATTTATCGTTAATTAGATAAAAATGATTAACATAACACAGACCAATCTGACAAAAAAATTAAAAAACCAATCTAAATGCAAAAATATAATTAAGAGAGAAAAAAATAATTTATGTAAAAGAAATAATTTATAAATAACATCTACACTTTTCAATTCAACAAGACACATTAAGGACAAATATTACAAAGTCTCATGAGACCCAAAATAAACATATCTCTTACTTAATATTGAAATATTGGTGTTTCGTATATAGATGTCTAACCTGAGTTGAATTTGAATATTAATAATAATTTGAATATTAATAATAATTTGAGACGGAGGAAGTATACACCAAAAAAATTCCATATAGTTAAAAAATTGAACTCGACAGGAATTTATAAATGGAAAATATATTTTTTGAACAGAACAAAACTTCTTTATATATAACAAGTAACAACACTTAAATCCATCATACTACCTCTGGTGCTCTTCTATTTATTAAAAAAATTATTTTTTAAGTTTATTAAATAATAATTGTGTCAAAATTTTATAAGGGATAAGATATATTTTTTCTGATTTTTTATAAGAGACATCTCACCTTTTTTAAATTTATTAAATAATTAATATATCTGACTTATAATACAAATAAGATATATTAATTATTTAATAATTTAAAAGCTGAAATATTTTATATAAAAAGGACTGAAAAAAGTATTAATTATTTAATTAATTTAAATTAAAAAATCAATTTTATCTTATAAATAAGATTGAGAAAATATTTATTTGATTTTTTAAATATTTTTACTCAATTTTTTATATTATATTACACTTTTAAATTATTTAAACAACTCAATTGTAATTTTCAAATATTCATAGAACAAATTGAAATTCTTAAAATTGATACCATCAAACTCTACAATATGCTCCACATTTTTATTATATAATTAATTTTGGTACATGAAAGAACCATTCTCTTAAACAAAATACTTACATTAAAGAATTTATTTTTTATTCAATTATCCATTTGTTTCTGACACAATATCTTAGAAATAAGTGTTGAAACGTTAAAATGTTCCTGATATTTATGCTATAAGAGCTCACGTGATAATTAAATCGAAGAAAATGATATGTTATGAATTTCCGACCATCTTGTATTGCTACATACTGGAACGGTATGGAGGAAGGATCGGCTTGGGAATAGTGTATGTTAACAGCACATGGTTTATCACTGTAAGGACAGTGCATGTAGCTCAAAGTGGTCTGTCGTTTTATGATTGGAGATTTGTTATGTATAGAAAGTTTCTTTGTGTAAAATGGCTTGAACTACGTCGGCATATAAATTTATTTATTGGTTTGTAGAAACTGAAGATAAAAAATCCATTATTTTACTATATCTATCACTTTCTGACAAACTTGTATCGCTTCATTTTCTACATATGGTGTCAGCAATAGTGCACTGAGGATGCAGTTGAAGGTTGGTCAAATTAAATTACAACTGGTGTTAAAGCATGCATGCATGCATTTAGCTGAAGTGGTACTAGCTAGGCAACAGCAGAAAGAAAATGGGACTGTATTGACCCTTTCAATTGTATTGGTGAGTGTCATGGTTATATATATATATATATATATATATATATATATATATATATATATATATATATATATATATATATATATATATATATATATATATATATATATATATATATATATATATATATATATATATATATATATATATATATATATTGTTTGAATTATCTTTAGCAGATGTTTGATTGAAAGTGTCGTCATCATAAGCAATTGATAGTTGACTTGCAGCTTTGCTATACATAAGTTTTAGAATCTTGGATCACTTCTTGACTATACCTGCAAGTAAATAGATTCACATTTTTCTCTCATTTTCTTGATGAAAGCACATCTCTCTGAGAAGTGGCCAAAGAGAAAACAAATAGATAAATTTTAGTGGCTAAACTCCCACTCCCACGAATAGAGAGTATACTCTATTTCTCCTGAATAATTGTAAATATACAAGTAAATAGTTCACATAGGTCAAACATTTTTCAGATATAGTTATAGTAAATCAGATGAGTTTAAGATGTTGTAAATGTGTCTTAAAACCTTTGTTAGTAAAGAGAAAGAAAACATATTTTGGAGATTGTATTTACCGCGAAAGTCAGAAGTTTTAGAAAGTCGGACGAATAGCCGAGAAAAAAAATCAGTCAGTAAATAGTGTCGTCTGTACGGTGAACAATAATGAATAATGTTTTCAAGTTTTTGGGTTTTTTTCGATTCGGTCCATGGATCGTGTAATTTTGGGCTTTGTTTGTTAGATATTTGCTATTATAAATATGTATCTCTTATATGTTTGGTGTGTGACA
This sequence comes from Lathyrus sativus, assembly GCA_963859935.3. Lineage (NCBI taxonomy): Eukaryota > Viridiplantae > Streptophyta > Magnoliopsida > Fabales > Fabaceae > Lathyrus > Lathyrus sativus. The sequence continues at coordinate 2,582 of CAWUDS030007132.1, forward strand.
ATCTTAGAGTTTTACAACCAACAAGGGAGAACAAGGGTTAAAAGGTATAACATAGGGTTTCAGCTTACGCACAAAGAAAAACTTGGATTACACATTGGATTTGAGTGATTCATATATTGAGAGTTGGAGAGGTAAGGAAACACTTGGGTAGAAAATAAGGTTGTTCTTGGGCGCCTTCAGGGTTATTCTTGGGAACCTGAAGGCGAAGGCTATTTTCTTGTAACTCATCTGTAATCTCTTATAACAACTTTCTGAGCATAGTGAATTGGAGAGCTGCTCTCTCCCCCAGAGTAGATCGTTTGATCGAACTGGGTAAACAAACCTTCAGTTTTTTCTTGCCTTATTATGTTATATTATCTGTGTACGGAATTATTATTGTTGAAGAGCATTTATTTTGGTTGTTATTGTTCTTTGCCTCACAAATTGATATTGAATTTTGTCGTAATTCACAATAAGATTCACAATAAGTGGTGTGGTGAGCATGGAGCAAAGAGATATTGTTGACAAGTGAGCACCATGGTTAGTAGATGGCAGATCAAGAAATTTTCCGGTAACAACGACTTCGGGTTGTGGAAAATTAAGATGCAAGCGGTTTTAATTCAAGAGAAGTGTATCGATGCTTTGAAGAGTGAAGCATTGATGTCTGTCGGGCTTACACACGTAAAGAAAACCGAGATGGTGAATAAGGTCATGAGTGTCATTATCTTGTGTCTCAAGGATAAAGTTCTAAGAGAAGTCCGCCAGGGAGCAAACTGCGGTTGCTATGTGGGAAAACTTAAATTATTGTATATGACAAAGGTCTTTGCCTCACATGTTATTGTTAGACGATGGCACGATTATAGAAGGGGGAGAGGGGGGGGGGGGGGGTGGGGGGGTTAAATAGATCCCTTATTAAAAAATGAGTCGGCGCTACCAATAAAATTGGTTTTAAAAAATTTGTTTAATTTTCGGAAGCGGCCGTGGAAAAATTACCGTCCATAACAAACCGTTACTAGAAAACCGGATATGCGTCTAGCTTATGGAAATTGATAATGAGAAATGAGAATCACCACGCTAGTCACACTACCAATTTGATTTAGATCACTACTTGATATGACTAGTTCCAATGCCTTAAAATGCCATCAAAATAAATGGACAGCACACGATAATTTTGGTTCAGACAATTTATCAAACACTTGGCGTGCGGAGCACTCCAAGTGAGTTCGGCTTTGAGTAAGTAGCTATAGTTTTCTTGTACAATAAACTATTGTACTAGAGTCAAAATTAATTCATCACTTACTCAAAACAGTCTTAAATTCGATATAATTGTTTTGTACAAAAATCACGAAAATATTAAGCAAATGTAAAAGCGTAATGTAAAAGGCACAAGGATTTGTTGAGGCAGTTCCCCCGTCGTCCTCGCTTTGGGGTACGTCCTGCCCTCAATTCTAACAATAGAATTGAGCTCGTATAATATAAATGTAACCTGTTGTAGAATCGTTTATACAAAAATAGAATAGAAAATGCACAAACAAACTCCCTTGTTGTTGAAGATGCTTTCTCTTATTGTCCCTTGATTCGAGTCGAATCAAGTCCTTCGATAGTCTTGTGGATGAACCTCCGATTACAACTCTTTGTTTGAACAACCTTACGTATTCAAACCCCAGCCCGGATGATCTCAAATACTCGCTAATCAACCCGAACTTCTCCGTCACAATTCACCGATTACCGCTACTAGATCAACGAAACCCACTGCTCCTCGATCACCTTCGCTCAGCTAAATATATGTTGAGAAGATTTGTACCAAAAACCCCCCAAATTCATAGAATCTTGGAGGGACAAAACCCTAAAGGTTTTATTCAAGAAAAACCTGCCAAAATCTCAATCCGAACCTGATTCCCAATCAACGGCTTCAAACATTATCACTTCAAACAATCTATAATGCACACCAAATATTATTGTGTGTGATTGTTGTGGTATGAAATGTAGAAGATGAAGATGATGAGAGCTTCAATTGGCACTGTAACGCCCCCCTTTCTATACCCCAATATAATCACATATCAAAACATATAGTCACGAAATACAAGTCTTTTTAATTTCATCAGAGTGTATTTACATTAAGGTATAAAAGAAGTGTGTCACAATACTCACGAAACGACCACATGAATATTAATGTTTAAAAAAGAATTACTCAAAAGGGGTAAATCTCAACTAAAAATATACGCATGATTCTTCGAAATTACCTATTCATGTTTTCCTCTTAAAGCGGAAGGCTAAAACATATATATATTTTCACTTAAGACATGACAAAACATAATTACATGTCATCTGGTTGTTCACAACTTCATTCACATATAAACAAAACAACATTAAGACATTCTACAAGCCTATCTACCCAAAGTTACATATCAGAGCGACCGACACGAGGTAAAAGAGCTATACTCCAAAGGAAACCTCCAGCGAATCCTAATCTGCAATGCCTCGTAGGGCATTATAAAACAACAGAAGGGTGAGAAACATTATCATAATAATCAAGGCATAAGATATATATATATATATATATATATATATATATATATATATATATATATATATATATATATATATATATATATATATATATATATATATATATATATATATATATTATTATATTATATATATATATATATATATATATTATATATATATATATATATATATATAATATATATATATTATATATATATATATATATATATATATATATATAATTATATATATATATATATATATATATAATATATATAGTATATATATATATATATATATATATATAAATGTACAAGTACCGAATGCCTATACGTCATACTTATTCACTACAATGCATAACAATAGATTCTCATCGCATTAAATACACATAGTCATAATCGCTCACACTTAAATCGTCTATTCATCAGTCAATATCTTTCACATCTATTTATTTGCTAACGCATCTCATCAATTCCTGCACATATGCATATTTAAATATGACAATCGCAATCATACCATGCGATTCATATAAGACTCATTCAACTACCCTCAATCCTTTTTCCGGACTATGGGTACGTCGCTTATACTCTACCGGGAACACACGTCTCGGTCATTCTACCCTGGTAACTACCTCACTAGGAACGACGCATCGCCGTTCTACCCTGGTGAGTAGAATCTCTCTACATATACATCAACCTCATTCTCATATTACCAGACGCAATATATATATATATATATATATATATATATATATATATATATATATATATATATAATATATATATATATATATATATATATATATATATATATATATATATATATATATATTATATATATATATATATATATACACACACACACATACACTAATACATTTCCAAGCATTATTTTCAATTCATCATATGAAGATGACAATGCACTCATAGAGACCCGACACCTCGACCCTATGCAGCTACAACCCACGGTACCGACTCCTTCGTCCGTCAGATTCTCCTAGGGATCACTATATAACCGTCGCATCAAGCGAGGTTCTGCAAATCCTCCAAGGGATCAAATATAACCATCGCATCAAGCGAGGTTCTGCAAATCCTCCAAGGGATGAAATATTCGCATCAAGCGAGGTTCTGCAAATCCTCCAAAGGGATCAAATATAACCATCGCATCAAGCGAGGTTCTGCAAATCCTCCAAGGGATCAAATATATACTAACATCATATACCGCAATGTATACTACACGACACGTTCATCATTCATGTCCAAACGTTATGCATTTTTAATCGAATTAAATAATGCACGAAATTGCCCAAACGACTACAATTCCTAACCCAGAATTCCCGCCAAATCGGTTACCCACAGTACGTCATGAACCATCACTCCAGCTTCTAAATCAAGTAAGGGTCGATCGCAATCGGAACCCCAAGCTACAACAACACCCAACAGCAGAGAAGACTCATTCTACTACGTTTGCTACACCGCTCGCCATAGCGAGCTGCTAGCGAACGTGCTAGCGAACGTTCGCCACCTTCTCGCCTAGAAAACCGCTAGTGAGCAAGAACAGAAGCTACAAACTTCGTTCGCTACCTCGTTCGCCACAGCGAACCCCCAGCGAGTCATTCGCTACTCCATTCGCTGCCAGCGAAGGAGACCAAAACACCACTGTCCCAAGTCTGGGACCGTTTGCTACGCACTCACCTAGCGAGGTGCTAGCGAACACTCGCGACCTGCTCGCCTAGCGAGCTGCTAGCGAGCGACTGCGGACTGAACTTTCTCCCACTGTTCAGAATCCAAACACCCGATGAAATCTCCCGATGAATCCCAACTCGTTTCCGGTAGCCTTAGTCTAACATTCCTCGACTAAATTCTACCACTTATTCTCATTGTCAATCATTAAAACTCGGTTTCTACCGATCGAATCAATTTCGACCTAAAATGGAAGTTTATAGAAAACTCCCCAAAAACTCTACCCGATCAACCATACACATGCATAACCATACATATTGATTAAGGTAGTAAGATTTCACACCCTTACCTTGGATTAATCGAAGCTTTGAGTTGTTCTTGATGATTCCACTCTTTTCCTCTTCTTCTTCTCTTTTCTCTTCCTTTTTCCTTCTTCTCCCTTTCTTTCTATCCTTTCTTTTCTTTTCTCCTTTATTCTTATATCTTTTCTTTATATTTCTATTCTTTATATTTCTTTCCATTCTATTTCCTCCAATATACCTATTATTCCAATCAATTTCCATAAATCATCCACTTAACCATTAATTGAGACTGTCCGAAATATTTCCCACTAAACTTTCCAAAACTCTACAAATGATAAAATAGCATAATATGTAGACTTAACACATTATCACACTATCCCATAATTAAAATAATTCCAATAACTAAATTAATTAGTTAAACCGAAATTGGGCTGTTACAACTCTCCCCCACTTTAGGAATTTTCGTCCTCGAAAATGTTATCCGATTCAGACAACTCGGGATGTGACTCACGCATCCCAATCTTCCCAATCCGATTCCATCTAGTTGATTCTTTCCAAATACTTTTACCAAGACAATCCCTCTTTCCTCGAAGTTGCCTCAGTATTCAAATTCTCTCTCACTCACACACCATCCATCCGGATTGATGCGCTTCCTCAGCTTAGACACGCGAACACATCGTGTAATTTCCTTTAGTGACAGCGGTGAAACAATCCAACATGTTATTCCCCATGCTTCCGCTGCACTACTCTGATACAGTTACAATGAGTCACGGTGTGCTTCTGAGACTTCAAGCTCGACTACATCAGTTACTATCGTAACTCTCAAAACACGTCTTTTCTTGGGTCCTCTAATCTCCTCAGTCGTCTTTTGCACAAACCTCAGGTCCGAGTACAACACTCTCGCCTGAATCATATTAATACAAATGAGCCTTACACCTCCTGCCATACAAGGCTTCAGATTCCCATCCGACACAATATTCGGTGATACTACATACGGTCTTTATCACTTTGGTGATATCCATCACAACTAGTTCCAAAATAGAATGATTAATCTTCTTTGACAGGAAACAGGGTCAATCCAGTCATTCCATCCAGAATCTCATCAACAAAATCATATTCTCACATCCTTCGGAAAACCCCACGCAAAATCCATGGAATTACCCTCCAATCTCAACTCTGGAATATACAACGATCACATTAGACCTATCAATCTCAGACGTTCATTCTTCGACTCTCAACAAGTCACACCAGCATATACAACTACTGCTTTCTCCATCTGTGGCTACCAAAATAATTCTTTCAAGATACTCTCATCCAATCCCCTTTATTCGGACTCTTAGACTCTATTACAACATCTCATGTCACCATCTCCACCAATCCAAACATTACTCATTCGATTTTAAATTCGTCAAACTCAATCACCCTATTAACTCCAATTAGAATTCCAACCTTCCCGAATCTCGTCGAGAATACCAATAATCAGTCTCATCACATAAGGTTCCGTAATTCGTTGTCGTAGCATACACACCAGACACAAGTTTCCAAAACAACTCAATCAATTTTCATCCTTTTACCATCTAAGCAGACATACCATACGGAGCTCTCAATATCTGACTAGTTTCCGCAACTAAGTCGATCGCAACTCCACTTCACGTCCTGGTTGTACAACACTTATCTTGTCAGGATAACTCTCGGGCAACAGCAATCAACTGGTAAACCGCCAACTTCCCACTTTCATTAATACTCAAAATTTTCATCAAAGTTAAACATCTTAAGCTCTCAAGGCCATTACTCGCCTCAAATCTCAACTAAACAATTGAAGCTCTCAAACTCTGGCACAAACACACAATAAATGGTCCGATCGGGTTCGACATAACCGACACACAAGTTGTTAACGGTTCTTCCAAAACTCCTTGAACTTCTTCATAGTGACATAACTCTGCTTTCTCCTCCAACACGGATAACACCAGCCCTTGATGTTCAACAATACACCTAGCTATAGATCCACACTTGTAGCATCCTGGAGAACCACAAGTTCTCCCCCACTTGGATCATTCCTACCTCTGCAGACAACGGCTAAACAACAAACACGTACCGACAGTGTCTTCACACACATGTCGTGTACAAGGGAACAACCAACATTAGACAACTTGGCCGGATGGACCGACCTACTCTGATACCACTTTGTAACGCCCCCTTTCTATACCCCAAAATAATCACATATCAAAACATATAGTCACGAAATACAAGTCTTTTTATTTTCATCAGAGTGTATTTACATTAAGGTATAAAAGAAGCGCGTCACAATACTCACGAAACGACCACATGAATATTAATGTTTAAAAAGAATTAACTCAAAAGGGGTAAATCTCAACTAAAAATAAACGCATGATTCTTCGAAATTACCTATTCATGTTTTCTCTTAAAGCGGAAGGCTAAATCATATATATATATATATATATATATATATATATATATATATATATATATATATATATATATATATATATATATATATATATATATATATATATATATATATATATATATATATATATATATATATATATATATATATATATATATATATATATATATATATATATATATATATATATATATATATATATATATATATATATATATATATATATATATATATATATTCACTTAAGACATGACAAAACATAATTACATGTCATCTGGTTGTTCACAACTTCATTCACATATAAACAAAACAACATTAAGACATTCTACAAGCCTATCTACCCAAAGTTACATATCAGAGCGACCGACACGAGGGAAAAGAGCTATACTCCAAAGGAAACCTCCAGCGAATCCTAATCTGCAATGCCTCGTAGGGCATTATAAAACAACAGAAGGGTGAGAAACATTATCATAATAATCAAGGCATAAGATATATATATATATATATATATATATATATATATATATATATATATATATATATATATATATATATATATATATATATATATATATATATATATATATATATATATATATATATATATATATATATATATATATATATATATATATATATATATATATATATAAATGTACAAGTACCGAATGCCTATACCTCATATTTATTCGATACAATGCATAACAATAGATTCTCACCGCATTAAATACACATAGTCATAATCGCTCACACTTAATCGTCTATTCATCAGTCAATATCTTTCACATCTATTTATTTGCTAACGCATCTCATCAATTCCTGCACATATCCATATTTACATATGACAATCGCAATCATACCATGCGATTCATATAAGACTCATTCACTACCCTCAATCCTTTTTCCGGACTATGGGTACGTCGCTTATACTCTACCGGGAACAACGTCTCGGTCATTCTACCCTGGTAACTACCTCACTAGGAACGACGCATCGCCGTTCTACCCTGGTGAGTAGAATCTCTCTACATATACATCAACCTCATTCTCATATTTACCAGACGCAATAAATATATATATACACACACACACACACACACACACACACACACACACACACACACACACACATACACTAATACATTTCCAAGCATTATTTTCAATTCATCATATGAAGATGACAATGCACTCATAGAGACCGACACCTCGACCCTAAGCAGCTACAACCACGGTACCGACTCCTTTGTCCGTCAGATTCTCCTAGGGATCACTATATAACCGTCGCATCAAGCGAGGTTCTGCAAATCCTCCAAGGGATCAAATATAACCATCGCATCAAGCGAGGTTCTGCAAATCCTCCAAGGGATCAAATATAACCATCGCATCAAGCGAGGTTCTGCAAAGCCTCGAAGGGATCAAATATAACCATCGCATCAAGTGAGATTCTGCAAATCCTCCAAGGGATCAAATATATACTAACATCATATACCGCAATGTATACTACACGACACGTTCATCATTCATGTCCAAACGTTATGCATTTTTAATCGAATTAAACAATGCACGAAATTGCCCAAACGGCTACAATTCCTAACCCAGAATTCCCGCCAATCGGTTACCCACAGTAAGTTATGAACCATCACTCCAGCTTCTAAATCAAGTAAGGGTTGATCGCAATCGGAACCCCAAGCTACAACAACACCCAACAGCAGAGAAGACTCATTCTACTACGTTCGCTACACGCTCGCCTAGCGAGCTGCTAGCGAACGTTCGCCACCTTCTCGCCTAGCAAACCGCTAGCGAGCAAGAACAGAAGCTACAGACTTCGTTCGCTACCTCGTTTGCCACAGCGAACCCCCAGCGAGTCATTCGCTGCCAGCGAAGGAGACCAAAACACCACTGTCCCAAGTCTAGGACCGTTCGCTATGCACTCACCTAGCGAGATGCTAGCGAACACTCGCGACCTGCTCGCCTAGCGAGCTGCTAGCGAGCGACTGCGGACTGAACTTTCTCCCACTGTTCAGAATCCAAACACCCTATGAAATCTCCCGATAAATCCCAACTCGTTTCCGGTAGCCTTAGTCTAACATTCCTCGACTAAATTCTACCACTTATTCTCATTGTCAATCATTAAAACTCGGTTTCTACCGATCGAATCAATTTCGACCTAAAATGGAAGTTTATAGAAAACTCTCCAAAACTCTACCCGATCAACCATACACATGCATAACCATACATATTGATTAAGGTAGTAAGATTTCACACCCTTATGTCGCACCTCGAAAAATCACGGAGACATTTCGGACATACGACCCTCGCGCAAAAGGCGCGGAAATGCGGTTCGACAGAGTCGCCACCGAACTTTATTTTTCCCAAATAAGCGGGAGAGGAAAATATCGAGAAAACCTCTTAAAGCGAAAGGATAGGAACAGGGCTGTCGCAACCATGTTCCGGGTTCGGGAGTCGGTTACGTGAGGGGAAGGTGTTAGCACCCCTCACGTCCGTCGTACTCGACGGGAACCTCTTTAGGTAATTGTGGGGAGTGTTGTTTAGGTTTACTTGTTTCTCTTCTCGATTATAAAGGTAGAATTGGTAGGTTAAAAGGTTAAAGACGCTAAGGAGAGATGGGTGGTTAGAAGATAGGGTGCTCGCCAAGGATTGGGGCCCTTGTGCCTACGTATGCTCATTCAGACGAGAATGAGAAATCAGAGCGTCGTAGTTCGACTACAGGAAAGGATGGGGGGAAACGGAAGATGGAGGGGATTGTGCTCGCCAAGATCATCGCAATCTTGTGCCTACGTATCTTACATTCGGACGGGAATGAAGAATCAGAGCAGTCGTAGTTCGTGGTAACAACCACGAAAAGATGAGGTTGAATAGATTGGAAGTTTGAGAAAGAGACGAAAGGGTGACTGACAAGCAACCCAAGAGCGTGCCTCAAGAGCTTGTCACTCAAGAATTCAAAGAATACGAGATTCCAAGAACTCAGTTCTTTCGGGAATTGACTGAATAAGTTGAAGATAAAGAGTTGGATGTTTTGAAATCGAAAGAATAAATTAATAACAACTCGAGGGCGCGCCTCGAGAATTACTCATTTGAATATCCAAAAAATGCTAGATTCTGAGAATATCCCTCTTTCGTAAGTTTTGGAAATGTTTGTGAAAGGATCGGATCGAAAGATGGCATGCGAGGCCAAAAGGAAGTTGTTTTGAACTGGCTCGACGACGTGTCGAGGATTTGATCGAAGATGGAACCGGCTTGACGACGTGTCAAGGGTTAAGGATTGTGAGAAACGATATTAGTCCCTGAGGGTGCCCCTAATATCAAAACCACGAGGAGTTGTGAATGAAATGGGTTGCGAATGCGGACGAGCATTCGACTTAGGAGAATGTTTGAAAAAGATTGAATTTGAAAGAGCCGAAAGGTTGAGCGAATAACAACTCAAAGGCGTGCCTCAAGAATTATTCACTCGAAAACACAAGGAATGCTAGATTCCGAGTGCCTCTTTCTTTCGGGGTTTTAATCGAGAAAAATATTTTTAAAAAAAAAGATTTGAAGCGAAATGGGGTAGAAAAATAATTTGTGAACGTGTGAGAAGTGAGAACGCGAGGTTGGATTTGAAAATATCAATTATTTAATAAATGAGACGTCGGCCCCACAACTGAATAATCGGGGTACTACCAAAATGCTAGATTCCAATAACACCATTTTTATTTGAAAAATATTTGGATGAACAGCGGAAATATCACACAGAATGCTAGATTCCTATGATATTTGTTCTAAATAGCGTACTAAACGAAAAGTCGAACGACATATTATTTGAGGTGTACACCTCCATAATGTTCGTCCAAAAATTCAAGAAGTGCTATACTTCAAGAATTTAATTTCATGACTTGATTGAGAAAAAATTTAGTGTTGAAAAATATATTGAAACAGGATTTAAAGAAAATCAAACATATTTTAGAAATAAGCTGAAAAAAATAAATTGCAAGTTAAAGTAAATTGATTTTAATTTAGCCAAAAATAAATTAATCAAAAAATAAAAGTAAATTTTAAAAAAAGATCTATAGTGTAATTTATTGAATTGTCTAAAACATGCTGTTTACTAAGCATATACAAATACAAAAGTTGAATTAATTATCTATATAAAAATGAACAACACATTATTTAAGGTGTACACCTTAATAATGTTCATTCGAAAACTCGAGAAGTGCTAGACTTCAAGAGTTTAATTTTCACCCATTGATTTAATTTATGAAATATCATTTAAAATAAACACTGAAAGTATCAAAATTAATTTAGTTAAGTTCACAATAAATCTTTTGAACCAACTTTTTTCTTTACTATATAAATGTATCTATCTAAAGCCACATTCACTATCCACCATTCACTAACTAGCAAACGGACTAAAAAAATGAAATTACATCACACATGTTGATTCCTACAGCACAGTCAAACTTCTTCCATCAAGATAGCAACTATTACAAAATACCGACTAATGAACATGAGAATAATGAATATGAGAATATTTAAACAAGGAACAAGTTAATTCTATCTATATCAGCACCATTCAAATTAAGAACCACAATCTGTAACAGTATCTCAAATGCATATATTGTTAAACATTGAAAACAAAACAATTGACTCGAAACCAATCTAACGGCAAGAGTTTTCAGACAACTAATTCGGCAAAACGAAAGGAAACAAAGTTTGAAATACTATTAAAAACCTTACAACCAAAACAAAATTAAACTGAAATTGCAGCAACACACAAAATCCAAGTCGAGAATGCTAATGATGTCGAACTATCGTCCGAATAAATTGGCAGGCAGAAATTATACCATTCAAACATTGTCTATACTCTTAGGCCAAAACATACAGGAAATGAGGTCAACCAGTTGCAGCCATTGCAATACTCAATATTGTGATACTTATTAGTAACAAATTTCACATAACCACATCAACGTAAATATCGCGAGATTAATAGAACACACCATTATTTTGCAAATATTTACAAGACGTCATAGCGTAACAATTGCGAATTGAAGTAACACAACAACTTAAACACACAAATCAACATTATCCTTGGAAACGTGATAAAAATGTAGCAGAACAACATTGTTTCATGTATTCATCCATCAGTTTGACCATGGTTCGAAAATAAGTAATACAAAATCGCAACAGACTGAAGTATTCACAACTCTATTATATGATTGAATTGAAAATCAGAACAGCCTGAATATTAACGACGTCACGTCGCATATTCGGCAAAGTTTAGAACAAAGAACAACCACAAAATATCTTAAAAATAATGATAAGTACATTGAATGCTAGCACTTAATCGAACCTAATCAGGTATTGGATACAACCGAGCCAAAGAAAAAAGATGCGAAGATTTACCAACGCCGACTTCAAGTGTTGATAGATGACTTCTGGTGTTGCTCTTTCCAACTGAATCGCCAAGACGGTGTTGTTGCGTTGGATATGCGTATTACTAAGCGTGAAACTGCTTAAGAATAAATTTGCAAAGCAGTTTGGCAAGGTCTCCTAGACAGCCTGTTGCGGAGCTTGCTGTTGTGGTACACCACGTAATTGTCATGATACTCCAAAATCTGCAAGTTTCCTTTAAAAACAACACAAGAAATGCAAACCCCCTTTCTGAAACAACACATGTGAAGTTACAAAACCTAAATGTTATTGATTCTAGATCACTGCAAGACCATAAAATCAAGAAACAAAAACTAAACAACCTTCAACAGACAAACTCAAAAGACATACAAACTTATATCAGTAAGAAAAACAAGAGTCCTCAACAGCAGATGAAGGTTGCAAGAAGTTATATTCCCCTATCAGTATGGCTATCTGTACCCTTTTAGCTAAAAAAAAACCGAATTCAAAACCCCAAGTTATGTTTAACACACATAGTGGCCTTCTGTTAGCCCAATAAATGGTAAAGTTAAAACCTTACATGAGCACAAATAACGTTAACAGGACAACAAAATAACGTTAACAGGACAAATAATGTTAACAGGACAGCATTACACTTCTTCTTACGTTTTGAAAAGGTCTCATTTGCAGGTGATTCATTTATTTTAAGTCTACCTTTTGAGGACAGCAAAATAACGCTAACAGGGTAACTCAATCCATCCTATTTACACAGTTTAAGCCATGGTAAGAATCAACATAGTAAGACTGATATAAACACACAAGAGCTGGAAATTACCGACGCGTGACACAGTGCAACAGTTGGTGACTTCTTGCGTATCGACAATGTTGCTTGTTGTTGATGCGATGCCGAGTCAAGGTACTTGCGAGACCGAGCGAGAAAGTACCGCTGCTGTGAACGTCATTGTTGGTGCTACGAGACCTACACGAAGCTTTGTTGTTGATTCAACCTCGGAGTTACTCCCAGCATCCGCGCCTTAAGTGCCACCGTTGATGAAAGTTTAGGGACGAGGTCGTCGCGGTTGTCACGCGTAACAACACAAATGGTGTCAAAACGTTGGGTTGCTTTATCACAACATGAGTTGGTTATTGTGTTTGTGTTGCCACAGATTATCGATGAATCTGAGGTGGTGGTTTCACGGCGGAGGGGATGAAGCTGAGGTGTTTTTGGATGTAGGTTGTAAAAATGGCGGAGATTGAGGGTTCTGTGAGAGGCGAACGAAGGATTTGAAGGGGTAAAAGGGGTGGCGAATTTTGATGTTGATGGTGGTGAGGTCGGATGAATGAGAAAGTGAAGGATTTTTAGGTTTTCGGCGGCGGCTAGGGTTCGTGAAGGGTGCCGACGCCGTTCTTGATAACGAAAAGGAGTGAACAGTGCTCCCTGCTTCTTCCTAGTTCTAAATTCCCCCTTTTTTAAATACACGGCCAATGCCCAGAACCCTAATGGGCCGTGTGGTGTGGGCTTAAGCATCCAACATTTTCTTTTCACTAAATTTAATAACATCTATTTAAAAATGTGAATATTAACAAATATGATTAATAAATATTAACAAAATATTATAATTAAAACTAAATTAAAAACAAATTACTAAGTATTAACAATAACTATTTAACAAATATTCAAATATATAAAATAACTAAGGTTTATATAAAAAAAAAAACAAAAAATGTAATTACTAAAATGTTACTAGTAACACTTAAAAGAAAACAAAGTTTAAGAAAGTAATATTCACAAAATTAAGTTTAAGCCACGTGTCACCTTTTAATTGGTCAAAAAGATAAAGTTCTGAATAACCAACCAATTGCGAGCAGACACGTGTCTAAAAGGCATGAAACGATAAATGCGAAAATATTTACAAAAGGGTAAGACAAATTTAGGGTATGACAGATGCCCCTATCTAATAGGCTTGAACCTAGGAGAATGAACTGCATTAACACTCATATTCCTGAGGTAGAAGTCAATTAGATATGAAGAAGACCCTGAATTTGTCCGAAAGAAAAAGAGATGCTTGAGAGCTGAACATGATGATAAATGTAAACCTCTGAGCAAACTGTGAATGATAAGCAAGAAGGTCGTCATCACCAAAAGGATGATGGAAAGAAATGAACACGGCTACTACCACCAAAAGGACGGTAGAGCAACACCATCGCACAATCTGACATCGACGAAATGCAAGATCCACCGCCAAGAGGATGACGGAGAGAAACGCACACCAGTCACTACCACCGAAAGGATGATAGGACAAACACAAAACACATCGCACAATCTATCATTAATGACCATGATAGACCCCCCACCAAAAGGATGACGGAGCGAGACACAAACAAAAAATCACACAATCTGACATCGACGAGATGCCAAACCCACCACCCAAAAGGATGGCAGAGCGAAACTCACACCAAAACATCGCACAATCTGATATCGACGAAATACCAGACCTACCACCAAAAGGATGGTAGAGCGAAAACACAAACAAAACATCGCGCAATCTGATATCGACGAAATACCAGACCTACCACCAAAAGGATGGTAGAGCGAAAACACAAACAAAACATCCCACAATCTGACATCGACGAAATGCTAGACCTACCACCAAAAGGATGGTAGAGCAAAAACATAAACAAAACATCGCGCAATCTGATATCGACGAAATACCAGACCTACCACCAAAAGGATGGTAGAGCGAAAACATAAACAAAACATCGCGCAATCTGATATCGACGAAATACCATACCCACCACCAAAAGGATGGTAGAGCGAAAACATAAACAGAACATCACGCAACCTGACATCAACGAAATACTAGACCCACCACCAAAAGGATGATGGAGCGAAAACATAAACAAAACATCGCGCAATCTGACATCGACGAAATGCCAGACCCACCACCAAAAGGATGGTAGAGCAAAAACCCAAACAAAACAACGCGCAATCTGATATCGACGAAATACCAGACCTACCACCAAAAGGATGGTAGAGCGAAAACACAAACAAAATATCGCACAATCTGACATCGACGAAATGCCAGACCCACCACCAAAAGGATGATGGAGCGAAAACATAAACAAAACATCGCGCAATCTGATATCGACGAAATACCAGACCCACCACCAAAAGGATGGTAGAGCGAAAACATAAACAGAGCATCGCACAATCTGACATCGACGAAATGCCAGACCTACCACCAAAAGGATGGTAGAGCGAAAACACAAACAAAACATCGCGCAATCTGATATCGACGAAATACCAGACCCACCACCAAAAGGATGATGGAGCAAAAACATAAACAAAACATCGCACAATCTGATATCGACGAAATACCAGACCTACCACCAAAAGGATGATAGAGCGAAAACACAAATAAAACATCGCACAATCTGATATCGACGAAATACCAGACCTACCACCAAAAGGATGATAGAGCGAAAACACAAACAAAACAACGCGTAATCTGATATCGACGAAATACCAGACCCACCACCAAAAGGATGATAGAGCGAAAACATAAAAGAAAACATCGCACAATCTGACATCGACGAAATGCCAGACCCACCACCAAAAGGATGATAGAGCGAAAACACAAACAAAACATCGCGCAATCTGATATCGACGAAATACCAGACCTACCACCAAAAGGATGGTAGAGCGAAAACACAAACAAAACATCGCGCAATCTGACATCGACGAAATGCCAGACCTACCACCAAAAGGATGGTAGAGCGAAAACATAAACAAAACATCGCACAATCTGACATCGACGAAATGCCAGACCTACCACCAAAAGGATGGTAGAGCGAAAACATAAACAAAACATCGCGCAATCTGACATCGACGAAATGCCAGACCCACCACCAAAAGGATGATGGAGCGAAAACACACACCAGTCACTACCACCAAAAGGATGATAGGACAAACACAAATAGAAGGTTACCAACATCGAAAGGATGCAGGCTATGTTGAACCGACGAAGTTCGGCTATCACCAAAAGGATGATAGTAAGGCAATTGACAACGGTTACGCTTGCTGGGTACAACTCACTGGGGAACCCCCAAGAGGAAAATTGGATTGAAATAAATCAGCGGGGACGGCCACCGACTTGCTTGGAAATCACAGTTTGCTGAAATGGTTTCATGGTTACGCCCATGAATTCTGAAGAGGATGCCTCTGCCTGGGCTGAATTTGTCTTGATGCCTTGTCTTGCTCAACAAAAGGTTGAACAACTTCATGAGGAACACTCACGGTCTTGCTGAAGATGCCCCTGCTCGGGTTGGATCTTGCACTGAACTTCTTGGATTTTCCCAACAAAAGGTTGAACAACTTCGTGGGGAACGCCCACGGTCTTGAATAGTATGCCCCTGACTAGGCTGAATGTTGATTTGAAGATCTGATCGACCACGAGGTTGAAACACGCCATGGGAAGTACCCACGGTCTTGAAAAAGATGCCCCTGACTGGGCTGAATCTTGCTTTGAATGTCTTTGAATTTTTGGGAGAAACACCCAATTACGGAAGATTGCCCCTGCCTGGGCTGGTGATTGCTTTGAAGCTCTTGAAAATCGTGGGATAAACCCACCATCTTGTGGAAGATGCCCCTGACTGAGCGGTCGACGGTCTTGGAAATCTTCGAGATTGATCCTGGACCTTGACTTGCATATATGAATGTTGGATGATAAATGATATTCCCTACGAGTGGACGTGCGAATGCAAATGCTGACATGCGGAGATGCAAGAGCTGGGGAAGTATGATACGACTGGTTATGCAAAATGATGTAAAATGCTTATGACAATGAATGCAATGCATATGATGCAGACATGTGTTTGGAAATGCAGGTGGAGACGCCAGCGTAGTGGACTTTGGGTAGTTGCCAATGCAGATTGGACTTCGGGTGGTGGGAGGGATTGACTTCCTCGACACGCAGTTTGTTGAAGACGCAAGCGAAGATTCTCTGGATGCCCCAAGTCTGGGTACTTGGTCATTTGTTGTGAATTTACTTTAGAGAAAGTTGCAGCTCTGCCTGATGATCAAGGCGACATGGTCTTGTCCCAGTCTGAATATGGTAATGATATGCCCCTGCTCGAGCTGTTGAGTGATTTGCCCCAACCTGTGGGTTCTGAAGTAGTCTTGCTTTGTGCCAACCGCTGGAAGTCAAGTTCCTCCTTGATTGTCTATTGCTGGAGTGTCTTTGAATACCTAGCACTGATTTGCAATTAAAATTGTACATTCATAGATGGTAATATTAATGCAAAGTTCAAGGTAAGTTTTGAAAAAGTGTCTTTTATTGAAGTGTCGTGATAGTGAGACGAATGGACCGCTAGCCCAGACGTTGTGCCACTTTTGATCGGTGTAGAGGATATAACAAGGATAATGACACTGATGTTGGTGATTAGAAATCATGTGAGGAGTCAGGTTACGCAACCTTGCGACGATATTCTTTTCAGAATAAACCTCGCCTCAATTAGGTCTTTCGAGGGTTGTAACGTGGTCTGGTTCACGGTTATGAAACAAAGGATATTAGGCTCAGAGTATGATTTGTACCCACCCCTTCTTCTTAATGATCTCCAGTCCTACGCTCAGTTAATTCTATACTTGTAAGCTTTGAAGGTTCAAGGTTTGCTTGACATGGCAGTCACCTTATTTTGGCTTTGATGAATGTCAGTGTCCCTTTGATTTGGGTGGCCACTGAATCCCTTTTTTTTTGTTGAGGGTTTCGGGGTCCTCTTTTGCTTTTGTTTCTGATCCCTAACTTTTGCATGGATTGAATTTGCTTGTCAGATCCATCGGGATTGCCTTGATTTTGCCTAAGTCCCCTCTAAGGTGTCTGACTTAGCAGGCTTTTGATGTTTTTTTTTTGGATTTTGTTGGAAGGTTGTGACTGCCAGGTCATGCGTCATTGATAAAAAGTCATCTCCTGAATTTTGCTTGTTGATTCGAGTGCGGGGTTGAATTAACTGAACACTACCCTGCCCCAGGTTGAGTGTAAAAGGTTTGAATATCCGAAGGAAACTGCTA
Source organism: Lathyrus sativus (assembly GCA_963859935.3). Lineage (NCBI taxonomy): Eukaryota > Viridiplantae > Streptophyta > Magnoliopsida > Fabales > Fabaceae > Lathyrus > Lathyrus sativus. Next base: position 20,936 of record CAWUDS030007132.1, read on the forward strand.
CTTCTAGGCTCGAAGTGGTTTACTAGGGATTAACTCCTTATATCTCCAGTGTTTGGGGAATTGAAGCAATGCATGTACATCATTGACGAGATTCAGTCTGAAAGCATACGATTTACAATTATGGGTATCTCGTTTTCATCATCCTCTCTCAAATCATGCTAAACAACAGTGAATAGAGTGGAGTAAATAAGTGTGTCGGTGATAAGTGAAAAATGAGTGAATACGACATAACTAATTCAAAACATGCATAAACGATATATTAATGAAAACCAAATATGAATGGCAATTGTTCAAAGCATACAATACTTAAATAAACAAAGACAAAACATAAGAAATGAGAAATATAAAATGGCAGCATGACGGCCTTCTTCGGGGAACAAACTTGACTGGAATCAATCTGACGTTGACGCTAGTTGACTGGTGGCATCAAATTGTTGATGATATTTGGAGACTTCCCATTGAAGTTGATAGCATCCCTATCGATCATGTCTTGAATTATGTGTTTGAAAGCCCTGCAGTCCTCAATGGTGTAACTTGGAGCGCCCTTATGAAACTCACAATGAGCATTTGCATCGTAGTCGGCAGGAATGATGGTTGGAGGAGCTAAATCTCTCGGAACAACAGCTTTCTTCTCCATCAACTGAGCAAAGATTTTGGCATATGACATTGGTAGACGATCAAAGACTCTATCTGGTCTCCATGTTCTCTGCGGACGCCGTGGGCGAGCACCTTGTCGTTGCTGAGTAGCTTGCATCTGCTGTTGCTGAGGAGGATAATGATATCCTTGCTGGTTGTAGGCTTGCTGCTGAGGAGCCTATTGTCGTGGCATCTGAGCTTGCGCTGCTTGAACAGCTGGCTGATAAGGAATTGGAGCATATTGCGCATCAACAACATATGGATACTGATAGTAGGGAACTTGATAAGGCATAAGAGGAGCTTGTTGAGAAGCTTGCCCTTTCTACGAAAAGATGGCATTTGTCTCGCCCTCTTTCTTCTTGTATCCGTTGAAAGGCTTCTTGGCATTAGCCTGACTGCTAGAACCTCCTGGGATTTTTCCACTCTTCAGCCCTTCTTCAATTCTCTCACCGACGATCACCAAGTCGGAGAATCCAGCGGAGACACTACCGATCAGCTTTTCGTAGTACTGGCCTTGCAAAGTGCCCATGAAAATGTCAATTAGTTCAAAGTCAACAAGAGGTGGATGCACCCTTGCGGCTAGCTCTCTCCATCGTTGCGCGTATTCCTTGAAAGATTCGCTGTCCTTTTGGGTCATACTCTGAAGCTGAGTACGGTTAGGAGCAAGGTCGGTGTTGTACTTATACTGCTTGACAAATGCATCGGCTAGCTCGGCCCAGGTGCACACACTATTACGTTCCAACTGCATATACCATTCGAGTGATGCCCCAGACAAGCTGTCCTGGAAGCAATGGATCATGAGCTTCTCGTCTCTGGCATAGGCAGCCATCTTGTGACAGTACATCTTCAGATGAATGTTTGGGCAACTGAGACCTTTGTACTTCGAAAATTCGGGAACTTTGAACTTGGGAGGAATGACAACATCAGGCACCAAGCATAATTCCAAAGCACTGAAAGAATTTGAATTGTGCCCCTCCATGGCTCGGAGTTTCTCGGCTAGATCTCGGCACATCTTCATGGCTTCAGAATCCTGAGCAGCAACAGGACTGGCAATGGGGATAGCAGCATGATAGTTCTGAACGTCGTCATACTGGTCCATCAGAGTATCTTCAATATGAGGAACTGGGATTTGCACAGCAGTAGGCTGGGCCTGCGGGTTGGCTCCAATGGTAACTCCAGGCGTTGGGATTGGCTAAGAAGTGTTTCCCTCGACTGCGTTGTTGAAGTTCAACGGCATCCCATGAGAATTTGGAATTGAAACCAAAGGGATGGCAGTAGACCCTTGTCCTTGACCGTTGTTGATGACAGCAGCAGCTTCACGCTGTTCTTCCTCTCTCCTGGCTGCGAGGATGGCTTCGAGGATCTGGTCGATCTTTCCTTTCATAGAATCCAACTCTTCCCTGAAGGCAACTTGCTCCTGCTGAATCTGCTCCATCATACGTCTGGTATTGGCTCTAGTTGCGTATTGGTGTCGAGGAATCAGCTTGATTTACTGGAGAGGAAGGAACGAAGACATAAGATTCCGTTGAAGGACTGGAAATGCAAAATGCACAACATATGAAATGCAATGCAAATGATATGCAAGATGCAATGCAGGGTACAAGATCCAGGATCACAATCAAACAATTCCTGAAGCTGGTAACTGTAATAGATAAGTAACCATAATTCCTGCTCAAAGAAAAATTGACAGGTAAACCCTATATGGGAAGATCTAGACACTCTACCCATAAACCCACTCACGGGATGGTTTCTATGTTTGGTTCCCAGGATCACGGACACTAGTCGTATTAGCGTCACGCAACAGGCTGGCTGTATTACGACGATAATGACGATAAGGTCTCTCCTGAGCGGGGTCCTCATGCTAGGCGCACAAGGGGCGAGTCCTTGGAGACTAACACTACACGACCACCATTATTGGAACTAGTGCTAACAAAAGGTTCCCAGAATCACGGACCCTTCATTAATCAAGTCGTGCAACAGGCTAGCTGCGTTACGACGAGATCTACGAATAGGTCTCCTCTGGAGGAGCTTTCATGCTAGGCCCACAAGGAGCAAATCCTCGGAGACTAACACTACTCGACTACCAATTCTAAACTATGTGTTCTCTCTGCTTTTACCAAAGCTCGGGCGTAGAGCCTTACTCATGATGTTACCCCAAGAACCAACAGGCCACCAAGATAACAAGCACAAATAAAATCTACAAGGGAACAAATACAAGAAGAAAACAAATAAAAAACAAACACTCCTCACAAACCAAAAGATAGGCTCGACTCTCTCTTTGCATGGAGCAAAATGTCCCCAGCAGAGTCGCCATCTGTCGCACCTCGAAAAATCACGGAGACATTTCGGACATACGACCCTCGCGCAAAAGGCGCGGAAATGCGGTTCGACAGAGTCGCCACCGAACTTTATTTTTCCCAAATAAGCGGGAGAGGAAAATATCGAGAAAACCTCTTAAAGCGAAAGGATAGGAACAGGGCTGTCGCAACCATGTTCCGGGTTCGGGAGTCGGTTACGTGAGGGGAAGGTGTTAGCACCCCTCACGTCCGTCGTACTCGACGGGAACCTCTTTAGGTAATTGTGGGGAGTGTTGTTTAGGTTTACTTGTTTCTCTTCTCGATTATAAAGGTAGAATTGGTAGGTTAAAAGGTTAAAGACGCTAAGGAGAGATGAGTGGTTAGAAGATAGGGTGCTCGCCAAGGATTGGGGCCCTTGTGCCTACGTATGCTCATTCGGACGAGAATGAGAAATCAGAGCGTCGTAGTTCGACTACAGGAAAGGATGGGGGGAAACGGAAGATGGAGGGTGTTGCACCCCAAAATTTGACCAACAATTATTTATTCATTGAGTATTTGGAAATGGATACCTTCATCAGAAAGTTCAAGAAATCCTCAGAGGAAGTGGATTGAAACCAGGGTTGTATGCTTCATAACTTGAGAGTTGTAGGTGCCCCTCAGATGATTCTGAGACTTTGAGAATGAACTTGATGTTTTGAGAAATCCTATGAGATGTCTTGATAGCCATCATGAAGCCCAGAGAAGTCATTATGCAAGAGTTCAGAAGATTCAACCATGAATGGTAGAATTAGGGTTTTGACTGGGTCAACCCTAGGATAACTGAAGATTTGGAGAAGGTTGAGACCTAATCCAAGGGCCATGAGATCATGGAATGATGCATGGAGATGTTATAAAGATGATTCCTAGACCAACTCATCATGATTGAGGAGTTTGAGAAGTTTCAAGTCAGGGTTTCCAAGGATTGTCAGTGGAAAAACCCTAGTTTGATCCCTATCTTACAGGCAGTTTTAGCTCTAGATGTGATTGATATCTCATCTTCCCCACAACATGAATGTTGTAGAGCATGTTCTTAGCTTTAATTTGAGTGGTGGAAGTCCTTGATAGGAGTTACATAGCTCAAGTTATGGTTTTGACAAATTACAGGTCAGCTGAGGTGTGTGAATCTGGGTCCTTGAAAGTCACCCAACTTGTAGACAACTTTTTCCCTAGTAGGATGATTCCTATGATCTCTTGGTCAACATGAATGTTGGAGGGCATCTTCTTAGCTTTAATTTGAGTGGTAGAAGTCCTTGATAGGATTTGTGGAACTCAACTTATGGTTTGAACAAGACAGGGGTATTTTGGTCATTTGTCAGTTATAGGTCATTTTTAGCCAATGCCTAAAACTCCTATTTCCAAGCCTCAAATGGAAAAACTCAAAACATGAAAGTTGTTCAAAATGGCATTTTAAGCCTAGAAAAGAGGTCATGAGTTGTTGGAAAAGCTCATAGCATGAGATGACAAGGTTGGTGAAAAATGAACTAAAAAGGCTTATAAGTTAATTCAAGCCAAGTTGGAATATTGGTTTGAGCAATCTAGAAATCCAAAAATAGTCATCCAATAGTCCATTTTGAGTGTAAGAGACATTCTAAAAACATTGGTTCAAGTGGAATTTTGAATTGAGGCTCCAAAATGGGACTTGCTTTGAAAACCTATTGCTTGTAAAAGAAGGCAACTTTGAAATAGCTTGCACGAGTGAAAGAAAGGGCTGATTTTCATTCATTCCTTCTCAATATCTCACATAAGGAGAATTTGGCACAAGAATAAGGACTTGGTACATGAGATATGGATCATTCAAAATACCATCACATGATATTTTCCACACTTTTCTAGCACCTTCTAGATGAATATAGAAGTTTCCATCCATCATTATAAGAAGGGTGATCTTCATTGAGTTCAAGGTTGGTGATAGAAGGCATTTTCAGAGGAGAGAGAGAGAGAGAGAAAAATAACCATTGAAGTTCTTCCTTCAAGTTCAAGCAATCCAAGAAATCTTCCACTACAAGTCATCTCCTTCACAACCATTGCAAACAGAAACGTGTTCACCATCAAGGGATCATATTGAAGCCATTTCAAGCCTTGAATCAACCTCCACGAGCACCTACAATCATCACTTGACAGGTTTCTTTCTTTCCTTCTATCTCCTAATTTATGTAGTTTTAATTAGTTTTATAGGCATAGAACTGATGCATTAGGTTAGAGGATGAAACCCTAGGAGTTATAGCACGATCCATGGTAGTTGATAGCAGGTCCATGAATCTTTGATCTTCAAGAATTAGCTATATTGTTAGTTTTAGTTAGCAAGAATTAGTCT
>CAWUDS030007133.1:0-26182 GCA_963859935.3 Lathyrus sativus
TTTTTCATCTACTATTGTCTATTGTAATTTTTGCTTAGTGATAAAAAAATCCTAAAACTTTGGGATGGTGAAGAGAAATATTGAATATTTTTAGATATGTAATATACCATAAGTCAATGCGAATACGATGAATATAAACAATATTGTGCTTGATTATTTAATTTTAATTGTTATGCATACGTATAATTTACGGGTCATTCATTTGTAGTCTCTTAACTTAGTTTCTTTGAGGTTAAGAACCAAAATTTGTGTGATTGAGAAGAAGAAAAATATAGAAATTTTTTACATCTATTTTACCATAATAGAATGTGATTATGGTTAACGCAAATAACATTGAGCTTAAATATTTAATTTTAGTGATTACCCATGTAGATATAATTTATTTGTCATTCATCTATAGTCTTTTAACTCTGCGGCCTACTGACGAAGAAACATGAAATTTGGTGACGGAGAAGAACCAAATTGAATATGTTTACTTCTAATAAACCATAGTTCACTGTGAAAATGGTACATTTAAATATATTCTAACTTGATTATTTATTTTAATTATTACCTATTTTAAAAAAAACACATATTTCATGGTTTATAGTCTTATAAATTTGTTTTTTAGTAGGGAAAACCTTAAATTTTGTTGTGGAGTAGAAAAATAACATATAATTGATTTTTTTCATCTACTATTGTCTATTGTAATTTTTGCTTAGTGATAAAAAAATCCTAAAACTTTGGGATGGTGAAGAGAAATATTGAATATTTTTAGATATGTAATATACCATAAGTCAATGCGAATACGATGAATATAAACAATATTGTGCTTGATTATTTAATTTTAATTGTTATGCATACGTATAATTTACGGGTCATTCATTTGTAGTCGCTTAACTTAGTTTCTTTGAGGTTAAGAACCAAAATTTGTGTGATTGAGAAGAAGAAAAATATAGAAATTTTTTACATCTATTTTACCATAATACAATGTGATTATGGTTAACGCAAATAACATTGAGCTTAAATATTTAATTTTAGTGATAACCCATGTAGATATAATTTATTTGTCATTCATCTATAGTCTTTTAACTCTGCGGCCTACTGACGAAGAAACATGAAATTTGGTGACGGAGAAGAACCAAATTGAATATGTTTACTTCTAATAAACCATAGTTCACTGTGAAAATGGTACATTTAAATATATTCTAACTTGATTATTTATTTTAGTTATTACCTATTTTATAAAAAATTATTTCATGGATTATATTCTTATAAAATTGTTTTTTAGTAGGGAAAACCTTAAATTTTGTTGTGGAGTAGAAAAATAACATATAATTGATTTTTTTCATCTACTATTGTCTATTGTAATTTTTGCTTAGTGATAAAAAAATCCTAAAACTTTGGGATGGTGAAGAGAAATATTGAATATTTTTAGATATGTAATATACCATAAGTCAATGCGAATACGATGAATATAAACAATATTGTGCTTGATTATTTAATTTTAATTGTTATGCATACGTATAATTTACGGGTCATTCATTTGTAGTCTCTTAACTTAGTTTCTTTGAGGTTAAGAACCAAAATTAGTGTGATGGAGAAGAAGAAAAATATAGAAATATTTTACATCTATTTTTCCATAATTCAATGTGATTATGGTTAACTGCGGCCTACTGACGAAGAAACATGAAATTTGGTGACGGAGAAGAACCAGATTGAATATGTTTACTTCTAATAAACCATAGTTCATTATGAAAATGGTAAATTTAAATATATTCTAACTTGACTATTTATTTTAATTATTACCTATTTTAAAAAAAAACACATATTTCATGGTTTATAGTCTTATAACTTTGTTTTTTAGTAGGGAAAACCTTAAATTTTGTTTGTGGAGTAGAAAAATAACATATAATTGATTTTTTTCATCTACTATTGTCTATTGTAATTTTTGCTTAGTGATAAAAAAATCCTAAAACTTTGGGATGGTGAAGAGAAATATTGAATATTTTTAGATATGTAATATACCATAAGTCAATGCGAATACGATGAATATAAACAATATTGTGCTTGATTATTTAATTTTAATTGTTATGCATACGTATAATTTACGGGTCATTCATTTGTAGTCTCTTAACTTAGTTTCTTTGAGGTTAAGAACCAAAATTTGTGTGATTGAGAAGAAGAAAAATATAGAAATTTTTTACATCTATTTTACCATAATAGAATGTGATTATGGTTAACGCAAATAACATTGAGCTTAAATATTTAATTTTAGTGATTACCCATGTAGATATAATTTATTTGTCATTCATCTATAGTCTTTTAAACTCTGCGGCCTACTGACGAAGAAACATGAAATTTGGTGACGGAGAAGAACCAAATTGAATATGTTTACTTCTAATAAAACCATAGTTCACTGTGAAAATGGTACAATTAAATATATTCTAACTTGATTATTTATTTTAATTATTACCTATTTAAAAAAAACACATATTTCATGGTTTATAGTCTTATAAATTTGTTTTTTAGTAGGGAAAACCTTAAATTTTGTTGTGGAGTAGAAAAATAACATATAATTGATTTTTTTCATCTACTATTGTCTATTGTAATTTTTGCTTAGTGATAAAAAAATCCTAAAACTTTGGGGATGGTGAAGAGAAATATTGAATATTTTTAGATATGTAATATACCATAAGTCAATGCGAATACGATGAATATAAACAATATTGTGCTTGATTATTTAATTTTAATTGTTATGCATACGTATAATTTACGGGTCATTCATTTGTAGTCGCTTAACTTAGTTTCTTTGAGGTTAAGAACCAAAATTTGTGTGATTGAGAAGAAGAAAAATATAGAAATTTTTTACATCTATTTTACCATAATACAATGTGATTATGGTTAACGCAAATAACATTGAGCTTAAATATTTAATTTTAGTGATAACCCATGTAGATATAATTTATTTGTCATTCATCTATAGTCTTTTAACTCTGCGGCCTACTGACGAAGAAACATGAAATTTGGTGACGGAGAAGAACCAAATTGAATATGTTTACCTTCTAATAAACCATAGTTCACTGTGAAAATGGTACATTTAAATATATTCTAACTTGATTATTTATTTTAGTTATTAACCTATTTTATAAAAAATTATTTCATGGATTATATTTCTTATAAAATTGTTTTTTAGTAGGGAAAACCTTAAATTTTGTTGTGGAGTAGAAAAATAACATATAATTGATTTTTTTTCATCTACTATTGTCTATTGTAATTTTTTGCTTAGTGATAAAAAAATCCTAAAACTTTGGGATGGTGAAGAGAAATATTGAATATTTTTAGATATGTAATATACCATAAGTCAATGCGAATACGATGAATATAAACAATATTGTGCTTGATTATTTAATTTTAATTGTTATGCATACGTATAATTTACGGGTCATTCATTTGTAGTCTCTTAACTTAGTTTCTTTGAGGTTAAGAAACCAAAATTAGTGTGATGGAGAAGAAGAAAAATATAGATATATTTTACATCTATTTTTCCCATAATTCAATGTGATTATGGTTAACGCAAATAACATTGAGCTTAAATATTTAATTTTAGTGATTACCCATATAGATATAATTTATTTGTCATTCATCTATAGTCTTTTAACTCTGCGGCCCTACTCGACGAAGAACATGAAATTTGGTGACGGAGAAGAACCAGATTGAATATGTTTACTTCTAATAAACCATAGTTCATTATGAAAATGGTAAATTTAAATATATTCTAACTTGATTATTTATTTTAATTATTACCTATTTTAAAAAAAAACACATATTTCATGGTTTATAGTCTTATAAATTTGTTTTTTAGTAGGGAAAACCTTAAATTTTGTTGTGGAGTAGAAAAATAACATATAATTGATTTTTTTCATCTACTATTGTCTATTGTAATTTTTGCTTAGTGATAAAAAAATCCTAAAACTTTGGGATGGTGAAGAGAAATATTGAATATTTTTAGATATGTAATATAACCATAAGTCAATGCGAATACGATGAATATAAAACAATATTGTGCTTGATTATTTAATTTTAATTGTTATGCATACGTATAATTTACGGGTCATTCATTTTGTAGTCTCTTAACTTAGTTTCTTTGAGGTTAAGAACCAAAATTTGTGTGATTGAGAAGAAGAAAAATATAGAAATTTTTTACATCTATTTTACCATAATACAATGTGATTATGGTTAACGCAAATAACATTGAGCTTAAATATTTAATTTTAGTGATTACCCATGTAGATATAATTTATTTGTCATTCATCTATAGTCTTTTAACTCTGCGGCCTACTGACGAAGAAACATGAAATTTGGTGACGGAGAAGAACCAAATTGAATATGTTTACTTCTAATAAACCATAGTTCACTGTGAAAATGGTACATTTAAATATATTCTAACTTGATTATTTATTTTAATTATTACCTATATTTAAAAAAAACACATATTTCATGGTTTATAGTCTTATAAATTTGTTTTTTAGTAGGGAAAACCTTAAATTTTGTTGTGGAGTAGAAAAAATAACATATAATTGATTTTTTTTCATCTACTATTGTCCTATTGTAATTTTTGCTTAGTGATAAAAAAATCCTAAAACTTTGGGATTGGTGAAGAGAAATATTGAATATTTTTAGATATGTAATATACCATAAGTCAATGCGAATACGATGAATATAAACAATATTGTGCTTTGATTATTTAATTTTAATTGTTATGCATACGTATAATTTAACGGGGTCATTCATTTGTAGTCTCTTAACTTAGTTTCTTTGAGGTTAAGAACCAAAATTTGTGTGATTGAGAAGAAGAAAAATATAGAAATTTTTTACATCTATTTTACCATAATACAATGTGATTATGGTTAACGCAAATAACATTGAGCTTAAATATTTAATTTTAGTGATTACCCATGTAGATATAATTTATTTGTCATTTCATCTATAGTCTTTTAACTCTGCGGCCTACTGACGAAGAAAACATGAAATTTGGTGACGGAGAAGAACCAAATTGAATATGTTACTTCTAATAAACCATAGTTCACTGTGAAAATGGTACATTTAAATATATTCTAACTTGATTATTTATTTTAATTATTACCTATTTTAAAAAAAAACACATATTTCATGGTTTATAGTCTTATAAATTTGTTTTTTAGTAGTGGAAAAAAAAAACCTTAAATTTTGTTGTGGAGTAGAAAAATAACATATAATTGATTTTTTTCATCTACTATTGTCTATTGTAATTTTTGCTTAGTGATAAAAAAAATCCTAAAAACTTTGGGATGGTGAAGAGAAATATTGAATATTTTTAGATATTGTAATATACCATAAGTCAATGCGAATACGATGAATATAAACAATATTGTGCTTGATTATTTAATTTTAATTGTTATGCATACGTATAATTTACGGGTCATTCATTTTGTAGTCTCTTAACTTAGTTTCTTTGAGGTTAAGAACCAAAATTTGTGTGATTGAGAAGAAGAAAAATATAGAAATTTTTTACATCTATTTTACCATAATACAATGTGATTATGGTTAACCGCAAATAACATTGAGCTTAAATATTTAATTTTAGTGATTACCCATGTAGATATAATTTATTTGTCATTCATCTATAGTCTTTTAACTCTGCGGCCTACTGACGAAGAAACATGAAATTTGGTGACGGAGAAGAACAAATTGAATATGTTTACTTCTAATTAAACCATAGTTCACTGTGAAAATGGTACATTTAAAATATATTCTAACTTGATTATTTATTTTAATTATTACCTATTTTAAAAAAAACACATATTTCATGGTTATAGTCTTATAAATTTGTTTTTTTAGTAGGGAAAACCTTAAATTTTGTTGTGGAGTAGAAAAATAACATATAATTGATTTTTTTCATCTACTATTGTCTATTGTAATTTTTGCTTAGTGATAAAAAAATCCTAAAACTTTGGGATGGTGAAGAGAAATATTGAATATTTTTAGATATGTAATATACCATAAGTCAATGCGAATACGATGAATATAAACAATATTGTGCTTGATTATTTAATTTTAATTGTTATGCATACGTATAATTTACGGGTCATTCATTTGTAGTCTCTTAACTTAGTTTCTTTGAGGTTAAGAACCAAAATTTGTGTGATTGAGAAGAAGAAAAATATAGAAATTTTTTACATCTATTTTACCATAATACAATGTGAAAAATATAGAAATTTTTTACATCTATTTTACCATAATACAATGTGATTATGGTTAACGCAAATAACATTGAGCTTAAATATTTAATTTAAGTGATAACCCATGTAGATATAATTTATTTGTCATTCATCTATAGTCTTTTAACTCTGCGGCCTACTGACGAAGAAACATGAAATTTGGTGACGGAGAAGAACCAAATTGAATATGTTTACTTCTAATAAACCATAGTTCACTGTGAAAATGGTACATTTAAATATATTCTAACTTGATTATTTATTTTAGTTATTACCTATTTTATAAAAAATTATTTCATGGATTATATTCTTATAAAATTGTTTTTTAGTAGGGAAAACCTTAAATTTTGTTGTGGAGTAGAAAAATAACATATAATTGATTTTTTTCATCTACTATAGTCTATTGTAATTTTTGCTTAGTGATACAAAAATCCTAAAACTTTGGGATGGTAAAGAGAAATATTGAATATTTTTAGATATGTAATATACCATAAGTCAACGCAAATACGATGAATATGAAACAATATTGTGCTTGATTATTTAATTTTAATTGTTATGCATACGTATAAATTATGGGTCATTCATTTGTAGTCTCTTAACTTAGTTTCTTTGAGGTTAAGAACCAAAATTTGTGTGATGCAGAAGAAGAAAAATATAGAAATATTTTACATCTATTTTACCATAATACAATGTGATTATGGTTAACACAAATAACATTGAGCTTAAATATTTAATTTTAGTGATTACCCATATACATATAATTTATTTGTCATTCATCTATAGTCTTTTAACTCTGCGGCCTACTGACGAAGAAACATGAAATTTGGTGACGGAGAAGAACCAGATTGATTATGTTTACTTCTAATAAACCATAGTTCACCATGAAAATGGTAAATTTAAATATATTCTAACTTGACTATTTATTTTCATTATTACCTATTTTATAAAAAACACATATTTCATGGATTATAGTCTTATAAATTTGTTTTTTAGTAGGGAAAACCTAAAATTTTGTTGTGGAGTAGAAAAATAACATATAATTGATTTTTTTCATCTACTATAGTCTATTGTAATTTTTGCTTAGTGATAAAAAAATCCTAAAACTTTGGGATGGTGAAGAGAAATATTGAATATTTTTAGATATGTAATATACCATAAGTCAATGCGAATACAATGAATATAAACAATACTGTGCTTGATTATTTAATTTTAATTGTTATGCATACGTATAAATTATGGGTCATTCATTTGTAGTCTCTTAACTTAGTTTCTTTGAGGTTAAGAACCAAAATTAGTGTGATGGAGAAGAAGAAAAATATAGAAATATTTTACATCTATTTTACCATAATTCAATGTGATTATGGTTAACGCAAATAACATTGAGCTTAAATATTTAATTTTAGTGATTACCCATATAGATATAATTTATTTGTCATTCATCTATAGTCTTTTAACTCTGCGGCCTACTGACGAAGAAACATGAAATTTGGTGACGGAGAAGAACCAGATTGATTATGTTTACTTCTAATAAACCATAGTTCACCATGAAAATGGTAAATTTAAATATATTCTAACTTGACTATTTATTTTCATTATTACCTATTTTATAAAAAACACATATTTCATGGATTATAGTCTTATAAATTTGTTTTTTAGTAGGGAAAACCTAAAATTTTGTTGTGGAGTAGAAAAATAACATATAATTGATTTTTTTCATCTACTATAGTCTATTGTAATTTTTGCTTAGTGATAAAAAAATCCTAAAACTTTGGGATGGTGAAGAGAAATATTGAATATTTTTAGATATGTAATATACCATAAGTCAATGCGAATACAATGAATATAAACAATACTGTGCTTGATTATTTAATTTTAATTGTTATGCATACGTATAAATTATGGGTCATTCATTTGTAGTCTCTTAACTTAGTTTCTTTGAGGTTAAGAACCAAAATTAGTATGATGGAGAAGAAGAAAAATATAGAAATATTTTACATCTATTTTACCATAATTCAATGTGATTATGGTTAACGCAAATAACATTGAGCTTAAATATTTAATTTTAGTGATTACCCATATAGATATAATTTATTTGTCATTCATCTATAGTCTTTTAACTCTGCGGCCTACTGACGAAGAAACATGAAATTTGGTGACGGAGAAGAACCAGATTGATTATGTTTACTTCTAATAAACCATAGTTCACCATGAAAATGGTAAATTTAAATATATTCTAACTTGACTATTTATTTTCATTATTACCTATTTTATAAAAAACACATATTTCATGGATTATAGTCTTATAAATTTGTTTTTTAGTAGGGAAAACCTAAAATTTTGTTGTGGAGTAGAAAAATAACATATAATTGATTTTTTTCATCTACTATTGTCTATTGTAATTTTTGCTTAGTGATAAAAAATCCTAAAACTTTGGGATGGTGAAGAGAAATATTGAATATTTTTAGATATGTAATATACCATAAGTCAATGCGAATACAATGAATATAAACAATACTGTGCTTGATTATTTAATTTTAATTGTTATGCATACGTATAAATTATGGGTCATTCATTTGTAGTCTCTTAACTTAGTTTCTTTGAGGTTAAGAACCAAAATTAGTGTGATGGAGAAGAAGAAAAATATAGAAATATTTTACATCTATTTTACCATAATTCAATGTGATTATGGTTAACGCAAATAACATTGAGCTTAAATATTTAATTTTAGTGATTACCCATATAGATATAATTTATTTGTCATTCATCTATAGTCTTTTAACTCTGCGGCCTACTGACGAAGAAACATGAAATTTGGTGACGGAGAAGAACCAGATTGAATATGTTTACTTCTAATAAACCATAGTTCATTGTGAAAATGGTAAATTTAAATATATTCTAACTTGATTATTTATTTTAATTATTACCTATTTTAAAAAAAACACATATTTCATGGTTTATAGTCTTATAAATTTGTTTTTTAGTAGGGAAAACCTTAAATTTTGTTGTGGAGTAGAAAAATAACATATAATTGATTTTTTTCATCTACTATTGTCTATTGTAATTTTTGCTTAGTGATAAAAAAATCCTAAAACTTTGGGATGGTGAAGAGAAATATTGAATATTTTTAGATATGTAATATACCATAAGTCAATGCGAATACGATGAATATAAACAATATTGTGCTTGATTATTTAATTTTAATTGTTATGCATACGTATAATTTACGGGTCATTCATTTGTAGTCTCTTAACTTAGTTTCTTTGAGGTTAAGAAACCAAAATTTTGGTGATGGAGAAGAAGAAAAATATAGAAATTTTTTACATCCATTTTACCATAATACAATGTGATTATGGTTAACGCAAATAACATTGAGCTTAAATATTTAATTTTAGTGATTACCCATCTAGATATAATTTATTTGTCATTCATCTATAGTCTTTTAACTCTGCGGCCTACTGACGAAGAAACATGAAATTTGGTGACGGAGAAGAACCATATTGAATATGTTTACTTCTAATAAACCATAGTTCACTGTGAAAATGGTAAGTTTAAATATATTCTAACTTGATTATTTATTTTAATTATTACCTATTTTGTAAAAAACACATATTTCATGGATTATAGTCTTATAAATTTGTTTTTTAGTAGGGATAACCTAAAATTTTGTTGTGGAGTAGAAAAATAACATATAGTTGATTATTTTCATCTAATATTGTCTATTATAATTTTTTCTTAGTAATAAAAAAATCCTAAAACTTTGGGATGGTGAAGAGAAATATTGAATATTTTTAGATAGGTAATATACCATAAGTCAATGCGAATACGATGAATATAAACAATATTGTGCTTGATTATTTAATTTTAATTGTTATGCATACGTATAATTTATGGGTCATTCATTTGTAGTCTCTTAACTTAGTTTCTTTGAGGTTAAGAAACCAAAATTTTGGTGATGGAGAAGAAGAAAAATATAGAAATTTTTTACATCTATTTTACCATAATACAATGTGATTATGGTTAAAGCAAATAACATTGAGCTTAAATATTTAATTTTAGTGATAACCCATGTAGATATAATTTATTTGTCATTCATCTATAGTCTTTTAACTCTGCGGCCTACTGACGAAGAAAAATGAAATTTGGTGACGGAGAAGAACCAAATTGAATATGTTTACTTCTAATAAACCATAGTTCACTGTGAAAATGGTAAATTTAAATATATTCTAACTTGATTATTTATTTTAATTATTACCTATTTTAAAAAAAAACAGATATTTCATGGTTTATAGTCTTATAAATTTGTTTTTTAGTAGGGATAACCTAAAATTTTCTTGTGGAGTAGAAAAATAACATATAGTTGATTATTTTCATCTACTATTTTCTATTATAATTTTTGCTTAGTGATAAAAAAATCCTAAAACTTTGGGATGGTGAAGAGAAATATTGAATATTTTTAGATATGTAATATACCATAAGTCAATGCGAATACGATGAATATAAACAATATTGTGCTTGATTATTTAATTTTATTTGTTATGCATACGTATAATTTATGGGTCATTCATTTGTAGTCTCTTAACTTAGTTTCTTTGAGGTTAAGAAACCAAAATTTTGGTGATGGAGAAGAAGAAAAATATAGAAATTTTTTACATCTATTTTACCATAATACAATGTGATTATGGTTAACGCAAATAACATTGAGCTTAAATATTTAATTTTAGTGATTACCCATCTAGATATAATTTATTTGTCATTCATCTATAGTCTTTTAACTCTGCGGCCTACTGACGAAGAAACATGAAATTTGGTGACGGAGAAGAACCAGATTGAATATGTTTACTTCTAATAAACCATAGTTCACTGTGAAAATGGTAAATTTAAATATATTCTAACTTGATTATTTATTTTAATAATAACCTATTTTATGAAAAAAACATATTTCATGGATTATTGTCTTATAAATTTGTTTTTTAGTAGGGAAAACCTAAAATTTTGTTGTGGAGTAGAAAAATAACATATAATTGATTTTTTTCATCTACTATAGTCTATTGTAATTTTTGCTTAGTGATAAAAAAATCCTAAAACTTTGGGATGGTGAAGAGAAATATTGAATATTTTTAGATATGTAATATACCATAAGTCAATGCGAATACAATGAATATAAACAATAATGTGCTTGATTATTTAATTTTAATTGTTATGCATACGTATAAATTATGGGTCATTCATTTGTAGTCTCTTAACTTAGTTTCTTTGAGGTTAAGAACCAAAATTAGTGTGATGGAGAAGAAGAAAAATATAGAAATATTTTACATCTATTTTACCATAATTCAATGTGATTATGGTTAACGCAAATAACATTGAGCTTAAATATTTAATTTTAGTGATTACCCATATAGATATAATTTATTTGTCATTCATCTATAGTCTTTTAACTCTGCGGCCTACTGACGAAGAAACATGAAATTTGGTGACGGAGAAGAACCATATTGAATATGTTTACTTCTAATAAACCATAGTTCACTGTGAAAATGGTAAATTTAAATATATTCTAACTTGATTATTTATTTTAATAATAACCTATTTTATGAAAAAAACATATTTCATGGATTATTGTCTTATAAATTTGTTTTTTAGTAGGGAAAACCTAAAATTTTGTTGTGGAGTAGAAAAATAACATATAATTGATTTTTTTCATCTACTATAGTCTATTGTAATTTTTGCTTAGTGATAAAAAAATCCTAAAACTTTGGGATGGTGAAGAGAAATATTGAATATTTTTAGATATGTAATATACCATAAGTCAATGCGAATACAATGAATATAAACAATACTGTGCTTGATTATTTAATTTTAATTGTTATGCATACGTATAAATTATGGGTCATTCATTTGTAGTCTCTTAACTTAGTTTCTTTGAGGTTAAGAACCAAAATTAGTGTGATGGAGAAGAAGAAAAATATAGAAATATTTTACATCTATTTTACCATAATTCAATGTGATTATGGTTAACACAAATAACATTGAGCTTAAATATTTAATTTTAGTGATTACCCATATAGATATAATTTATTTGTCATTCATCTATAGTCTTTTAACTCTGCGGCCTACTGACGAAGAAACATGAAATTTGGTGACGGAGAAGAACCAGATTGAATATGTTTACTTCTAATAAACCATAGTTCATTGTGAAAATGGTAAATTTAAATATATTCTAACTTGATTATTTATTTTAATTATTACCTATTTTAAAAAAAACAAATATTTCATGGTTTATAGTCTTATAAATTTGTTTTTTAGTAGGGAAAACCTTAAATTTTGTTGTGGAGTAGAAAAACAACATATAATTGATTTTTTTCATCTACTATTGTCTATTGTAATTTTTGCTTAGTGATAAAAAAATCCTAAAACTTTGGGATGGTGAAGAGAAATATTGAATATTTTTAGATATGTAATATACCATAAGTCAATGCGAATACGATGAATATAAACAATATTGTGCTTGATTATTTAATTTTAATTGTTATGCATACGTATAATTTACGGGTCATTCATTTGTAGTCTCTTAACTTAGTTTCTTTGAGGTTAAGAAACCAAAATTTTGGTGATGGAGAAGAAGAAAAATATAGAAATATTTTACATCTATTTTACCATAATTCAATGTGATTATGGTTAACGCAAATAACATTGAGCTTAAATATTTAATTTTAGTGATTACCCATATAGATATAATTTATTTGTCATTCATCTATAGTCTTTTAACTCTGCGGCCTACTGACGAAGAAACATGAAATTTGGTGACGGAGAAGAACCATATTGAATATGTTTACTTCTAATAAACCATAGTTCACTGTGAAAATGGTAAATTTAAATATATTCTAACTTGATTATTTATTTTAATAATAACCTATTTTATGAAAAAAACATATTTCATGGATTATTGTCTTATAAATTTGTTTTTTAGTAGGGAAAACCTAAAATTTTGTTGTGGAGTAGAAAAATAACATATAATTGATTTTTTTCATCTACTATAGTCTATTGTAATTTTTGCTTAGTGATAAAAAAATCCTAAAACTTTGGGATGGTGAAGAGAAATATTGAATATTTTTAGATATGTAATATACCATAAGTCAATGCGAATACAATGAATATAAAAAATACTGTGCTTGATTATTTAATTTTAATTGTTATGCATACGTATAAATTATGGGTCATTCATTTGTAGTCTCTTAACTTAGTTTCTTTGAGGTTAAGAACCAAAATTAGTGTGATGGAGAAGAAGAAAAATATAGAAATATTTTACATCTATTTTACCATAATTCAATGTGATTATGGTTAACACAAATAACATTGAGCTTAAATATTTAATTTTAGTGATTACCCATATAGATATAATTTATTTGTCATTCATCTATAGTCTTTTAACTCTGCGGCCTACTGACGAAGAAACATGAAATTTGGTGACGGAGAAGAACCAGATTGAATATGTTTACTTCTAATAAACCATAGTTCATTGTGAAAATGGTAAATTTAAATATATTCTAACTTGATTATTTATTTTAATTATTACCTATTTTAAAAAAAACAAATATTTCATGGTTTATAGTCTTATAAATTTGTTTTTTAGTAGGGAAAACCTTAAATTTTGTTGTGGAGTAGAAAAACAACATATAATTGATTTTTTTCATCTACTATTGTCTATTGTAATTTTTGCTTAGTGATAAAAAAATCCTAAAACTTTGGGATGGTGAAGAGAAATATTGAATATTTTTAGATATGTAATATACCATAAGTCAATGCGAATACGATGAATATAAACAATATTGTGCTTGATTATTTAATTTTAATTGTTATGCATACGTATAAATTACGGGTCATTCATTTGTAGTCTCTTAACTTAGTTTCTTTGAGGTTAAGAAACCAAAATTTTGGTGATGGAGAAGAAGAAAAATATAGAAATATTTTACATCTATTTTACCATAATTCAATGTGATTATGGTTAACGCAAATAACATTGAGCTTAAATATTTAATTTTAGTGATTACCCATATAGATATAATTTATTTGTCATTCATCTATAGTCTTTTAACTCTGCGGCCTACTGACGAAGAAACATGAAATTTGGTGACGGAGAAGAACCATATTGAATATGTTTACTTCTAATAAACCATAGTTCACTGTGAAAATGGTAAATTTAAATATATTCTAACTTGATTATTTATTTTAATAATAACCTATTTTATGAAAAAAAACATATTTCATGGATTATTGTCTTATAAATTTGTTTTTTAGTAGGGAAAACCTAAAATTTTGTTGTGGAGTAGAAAAATAACATATAATTGATTTTTTTCATCTACTATAGTCTATTGTAATTTTTGCTTAGTGATAAAAAAATCCTAAAACTTTGGGATGGTGAAGAGAAATATTGAATATTTTTAGATATGTAATATACCATAAGTCAATGCGAATACAATGAATATAAAAAATACTGTGCTTGATTATTTAATTTTAATTGTTATGCATACGTATAAATTACGGGTCATTCATTTGTAGTCTCTTAACTTAGTTTCTTTGAGGTTAAGAACCAAAATTAGTGTGATGGAGAAGAAGAAAAATATAGAAATATTTTACATCTATTTTACCATAATTCAATGTGATTATGGTTAACACAAATAACATTGAGCTTAAATATTTAATTTTAGTGATTACCCATATAGATATAATTTATTTGTCATTCATCTATAGTCTTTTAACTCTGCGGCCTACTGACGAAGAAACATGAAATTTGGTGACGGAGAAGAACCAGATTGAATATGTTTACTTCTAATAAACCATAGTTCATTGTGAAAATGGTAAATTTAAATATATTCTAACTTGATTATTTATTTTAATTATTACCTATTTTAAAAAAAACAAATATTTCATGGTTTATAGTCTTATAAATTTGTTTTTTAGTAGGGAAAACCTTAAATTTTGTTGTGGAGTAGAAAAACAACATATAATTGATTTTTTTCATCTACTATTGTCTATTGTAATTTTTGCTTAGTGATAAAAAAATCCTAAAACTTTGGGATGGTGAAGAGAAATATTGAATATTTTTAGATATGTAATATACCATAAGTCAATGCGAATACGATGAATATAAACAATATTGTGCTTGATTATTTAATTTTAATTGTTATGCATACGTATAAATTACGGGTCATTCATTTGTAGTCTCTTAACTTAGTTTCTTTGAGGTTAAGAAACCAAAATTTTGGTGATGGAGAAGAAGAAAAATATAGAAATATTTTACATCTATTTTACCATAATTCAATGTGATTATGGTTAACGCAAATAACATTGAGCTTAAATATTTAATTTTAGTGATTACCCATATAGATATAATTTATTTGTCATTCATCTATAGTCTTTTAACTCTGCGGCCTACTGACGAAGAAACATGAAATTTGGTGACGGAGAAGAACCATATTGAATATGTTTACTTCTAATAAACCATAGTTCACTGTGAAAATGGTAAATTTAAATATATTCTAACTTGATTATTTATTTTAATAATAACCTATTTTATGAAAAAAAACATATTTCATGGATTATTGTCTTATAAATTTGTTTTTTAGTAGGGAAAACCTAAAATTTTGTTGTGGAGTAGAAAAATAACATATAATTGATTTTTTTCATCTACTATAGTCTATTGTAATTTTTGCTTAGTGATAAAAAAATCCTAAAACTTTGGGATGGTGAAGAGAAATATTGAATATTTTTAGATATGTAATATACCATAAGTCAATGCGAATACAATGAATATAAACAATACTGTGCTTGATTATTTAATTTTAATTGTTATGCATACGTATAAATTATGGGTCATTCATTTGTAGTCTCTTAACTTAGTTTCTTTGAGGTTAAGAACCAAAATTAGTGTGATGGAGAAGAAGAAAAATATAGAAATATTTTACATCTATTTTACCATAATTCAATGTGATTATGGTTAACACAAATAACATTGAGCTTAAATATTTAATTTTAGTGATTACCCATATAGATATAATTTATTTGTCATTCATCTATAGTCTTTTAACTCTGCGGCCTACTGACGAAGAAACATGAAATTTGGTGACGGAGAAGAACCAGATTGAATATGTTTACTTCTAATAAACCATAGTTCATTGTGAAAATGGTAAATTTAAATATATTCTAACTTGATTATTTATTTTAATTATTACCTATTTTAAAAAAAACAAATATTTCATGGTTTATAGTCTTATAAATTTGTTTTTTAGTAGGGAAAACCTTAAATTTTGTTGTGGAGTAGAAAAACAACATATAATTGATTTTTTTCATCTACTATTGTCTATTGTAATTTTTGCTTAGTGATAAAAAAATCCTAAAACTTTGGGATGGTGAAGAGAAATATTGAATATTTTTAGATATGTAATATACCATAAGTCAATGCGAATACGATGAATATAAACAATATTGTGCTTGATTATTTAATTTTAATTGTTATGCATACGTATAATTTACGGGTCATTCATTTGTAGTCTCTTAACTTAGTTTCTTTGAGGTTAAGAAACCAAAATTTTGGTGATGGAGAAGAAGAAAAATATAGAAATATTTTACATCTATTTTACCATAATTCAATGTGATTATGGTTAACGCAAATAACATTGAGCTTAAATATTTAATTTTAGTGATTACCCATATAGATATAATTTATTTGTCATTCATCTATAGTCTTTTAACTCTGCGGCCTACTGACGAAGAAACATGAAATTTGGTGACGGAGAAGAACCATATTGAATATGTTTACTTCTAATAAACCATAGTTCACTGTGAAAATGGTAAATTTAAATATATTCTAACTTGATTATTTATTTTAATAATAACCTATTTTATGAAAAAAACATATTTCATGGATTATTGTCTTATAAATTTGTTTTTTAGTAGGGAAAACCTAAAATTTTGTTGTGGAGTAGAAAAATAACATATAATTGATTTTTTTCATCTACTATAGTCTATTGTAATTTTTGCTTAGTGATAAAAAAATCCTAAAACTTTGGGATGGTGAAGAGAAATATTGAATATTTTTAGATATGTAATATACCATAAGTCAATGCGAATACAATGAATATAAAAAATACTGTGCTTGATTATTTAATTTTAATTGTTATGCATACGTATAAATTATGGGTCATTCATTTGTAGTCTCTTAACTTAGTTTCTTTGAGGTTAAGAACCAAAATTAGTGTGATGGAGAAGAAGAAAAATATAGAAATATTTTACATCTATTTTACCATAATTCAATGTGATTATGGTTAACACAAATAACATTGAGCTTAAATATTTAATTTTAGTGATTACCCATATAGATATAATTTATTTGTCATTCATCTATAGTCTTTTAACTCTGCGGCCTACTGACGAAGAAACATGAAATTTGGTGACGGAGAAGAACCAGATTGAATATGTTTACTTCTAATAAACCATAGTTCATTGTGAAAATGGTAAATTTAAATATATTCTAACTTGATTATTTATTTTAATTATTACCTATTTTAAAAAAAACAAATATTTCATGGTTTATAGTCTTATAAATTTGTTTTTTAGTAGGGAAAACCTTAAATTTTGTTGTGGAGTAGAAAAACAACATATAATTGATTTTTTTCATCTACTATTGTCTATTGTAATTTTTGCTTAGTGATAAAAAAATCCTAAAACTTTGGGATGGTGAAGAGAAATATTGAATATTTTTAGATATGTAATATACCATAAGTCAATGCGAATACGATGAATATAAACAATATTGTGCTTGATTATTTAATTTTAATTGTTATGCATACGTATAAATTACGGGTCATTCATTTGTAGTCTCTTAACTTAGTTTCTTTGAGGTTAAGAAACCAAAATTTTGGTGATGGAGAAGAAGAAAAATATAGAAATATTTTACATCTATTTTACCATAATTCAATGTGATTATGGTTAACGCAAATAACATTGAGCTTAAATATTTAATTTTAGTGATTACCCATATAGATATAATTTATTTGTCATTCATCTATAGTCTTTTAACTCTGCGGCCTACTGACGAAGAAACATGAAATTTGGTGACGGAGAAGAACCATATTGAATATGTTTACTTCTAATAAACCATAGTTCACTGTGAAAATGGTAAATTTAAATATATTCTAACTTGATTATTTATTTTAATAATAACCTATTTTATGAAAAAAAACATATTTCATGGATTATTGTCTTATAAATTTGTTTTTTAGTAGGGAAAACCTAAAATTTTGTTGTGGAGTAGAAAAATAACATATAATTGATTTTTTTCATCTACTATAGTCTATTGTAATTTTTGCTTAGTGATAAAAAAATCCTAAAACTTTGGGATGGTGAAGAGAAATATTGAATATTTTTAGATATGTAATATACCATAAGTCAATGCGAATACAATGAATATAAAAAATACTGTGCTTGATTATTTAATTTTAATTGTTATGCATACGTATAAATTACGGGTCATTCATTTGTAGTCTCTTAACTTAGTTTCTTTGAGGTTAAGAACCAAAATTAGTGTGATGGAGAAGAAGAAAAATATAGAAATATTTTACATCTATTTTACCATAATTCAATGTGATTATGGTTAACACAAATAACATTGAGCTTAAATATTTAATTTTAGTGATTACCCATATAGATATAATTTATTTGTCATTCATCTATAGTCTTTTAACTCTGCGGCCTACTGACGAAGAAACATGAAATTTGGTGACGGAGAAGAACCAGATTGAATATGTTTACTTCTAATAAACCATAGTTCATTGTGAAAATGGTAAATTTAAATATATTCTAACTTGATTATTTATTTTAATTATTACCTATTTAAAAAAATACAAATATTTCATGGTTTATAGTCTTATAAATTTGTTTTTTAGTAGGGAAAACCTTAAATTTTGTTGTGGAGTAGAAAAACAACATATAATTGATTTTTTTCATCTACTATTGTCTATTGTAATTTTTGCTTAGTGATAAAAAAATCCTAAAACTTTGGGATGGTGAAGAGAAATATTGAATATTTTTAGATATGTAATATACCATAAGTCAATGCGAATACGATGAATATAAACAATATTGTGCTTGATTATTTAATTTTAATTGTTATGCATACGTATAAATTACGGGTCATTCATTTGTAGTCTCTTAACTTAGTTTCTTTGAGGTTAAGAAACCAAAATTTTGGTGATGGAGAAGAAGAAAAATATAGAAATATTTTACATCTATTTTACCATAATTCAATGTGATTATGGTTAACGCAAATAACATTGAGCTTAAATATTTAATTTTAGTGATTACCCATATAGATATAATTTATTTGTCATTCATCTATAGTCTTTTAACTCTGCGGCCTACTGACGAAGAAACATGAAATTTGGTGACGGAGAAGAACCATATTGAATATGTTTACTTCTAATAAACCATAGTTCACTGTGAAAATGGTAAATTTAAATATATTCTAACTTGATTATTTATTTTAATAATAACCTATTTTATGAAAAAAACATATTTCATGGATTATTGTCTTATAAATTTGTTTTTTAGTAGGGAAAACCTAAAATTTTGTTGTGGAGTAGAAAAATAACATATAATTGATTTTTTTCATCTACTATAGTCTATTGTAATTTTTGCTTAGTGATAAAAAAATCCTAAAACTTTGGGATGGTGAAGAGAAATATTGAATATTTTTAGATATGTAATATACCATAAGTCAATGCGAATACAATGAATATAAACAATACTGTGCTTGATTATTTAATTTTAATTGTTATGCATACGTATAAATTATGGGTCATTCATTTGTAGTCTCTTAACTTAGTTTCTTTGAGGTTAAGAACCAAAATTAGTGTGATGGAGAAGAAGAAAAATATAGAAATATTTTACATCTATTTTACCATAATTCAATGTGATTATGGTTAACGCAAATAACATTGAGCTTAAATATTTAATTTTAGTGATTACCCATATAGATATAATTTATTTGTCATTCATCTATAGTCTTTTAACTCTGCGGCCTACTGACGAAGAAACATGAAATTTGGTGACGGAGAAGAACCAGATTGAATATGTTTACTTCTAATAAACCATATTTCATTGTGAAAATGGTAAATTTAAATATATTCTAACTTGATTATTTATTTTAATTATTACCTATTTTAAAAAAAACACATATTTCATGGTTTATAGTCTTATAAATTTGTTTTTTAGTAGGGAAAACCTTAAATTTTGTTGTGGAGTAGAAAAATAACATATAATTGATTTTTTTCATCTACTATTGTCTATTGTAATTTTTGCTTAGTGATAAAAAAATCCTAAAACTTTGGGATGGTGAAGAGAAATATTGAATATTTTTAGATATGTAATATACCATAAGTCAATGCGAATACGATGAATATAAACAATATTGTGCTTGATTATTTAATTTTAATTGTTATGCATACGTATAATTTACGGGTCATTCATTTGTAGTCTCTTAACTTAGTTTCTTTGAGGTTAAGAAACCAAAATTTTGGTGATGGAGAAGAAGAAAAATATCGAAATATTTTACATCTATTTTACCATAATTCAATGTGATTATGGTTAACGCAAATAACATTGAGCTTAAATATTTAATTTTAGTGATTACCCATATAGATATAATTTATTTGTCATTCATCTATAGTCTTTTAACTCTGCGGCCTACTGACGAAGAAACATGAAATTTGGTGACGGAGAAGAACCATATTGAATATGTTTACTTCTAATAAACCATAGTTCACTGTGAAAATGGTAAATTTAAATATATTCTAACTTGATTATTTATTTTAATAATAACCTATTTTATGAAAAAAACATATTTCATGGATTATTGTCTTATAAATTTGTTTTTTAGTAGGGAAAACCTAAAATTTTGTTGTGGAGTAGAAAAATAACATATAATTGATTTTTTTCATCTACTATAGTCTATTGTAATTTTTGCTTAGTGATAAAAAAATCCTAAAACTTTGGGATGGTGAAGAGAAATATTGAATATTTTTAGATATGTAATATACCATAAGTCAATGCGAATACAATGAATATAAACAATACTGTGCTTGATTATTTAATTTTAATTGTTATGCATACGTATAAATTATGGGTCATTCATTTGTAGTCTCTTAACTTAGTTTCTTTGAGGTTAAGAACCAAAATTAGTGTGATGGAGAAGAAGAAAAATATAGAAATATTTTACATCTATTTTACCATAATTCAATGTGATTATGGTTAACGCAAATAACATTGAGCTTAAATATTTAATTTTAGTGATTACCCATATAGATATAATTTATTTGTCATTCATCTATAGTCTTTTAACTCTGCGGCCTACTGACGAAGAAACATGAAATTTGGTGACGGAGAAGAACCAGATTGAATATGTTTACTTCTAATAAACCATATTTCATTGTGAAAATGGTAAATTTAAATATATTCTAACTTGATTATTTATTTTAATTATTACCTATTTTAAAAAAAACACATATTTCATGGTTTATAGTCTTATAAATTTGTTTTTTAGTAGGGAAAACCTTAAATTTTGTTGTGGAGTAGAAAAATAACATATAATTGATTTTTTTCATCTACTATTGTCTATTGTAATTTTTGCTTAGTGATAAAAAAATCCTAAAACTTTGGGATGGTGAAGAGAAATATTGAATATTTTTAGATATGTAATATACCATAAGTCAATGCGAATACGATGAATATAAACAATATTGTGCTTGATTATTTAATTTTAATTGTTATGCATACGTATAATTTACGGGTCATTCATTTGTAGTCTCTTAACTTAGTTTCTTTGAGGTTAAGAAACCAAAATGTTGGTGATGGAGAAGAAGAAAAATATAGAAATTTTTTACATCCATTTTACCATAATACAATGTGATTATGGTTAACGCAAATAACATTGAGCTTAAATATTTAATTTTAGTGATTACCCATCTAGATATAATTTATTTGTCATTCATCTATAGTCTTTTAACTCTGCGGCCTACTGACGAAGAAACATGAAATTTGGTGACGGAGAAGAACCATATTGAATATGTTTACTTCTAATAAACCATAGTTCACTGTGAAAATGGTAAATTTAAATATATTCTAACTTGATTATTTATTTTAATTATTACCTATTTTGTAAAAAACACATATTTCATGGATTATAGTCTTATAAATTTGTTTTTTAGTAGGGATAACCTAAAATTTTGTTGTGGAGTAGAAAAATAACATATAGTTGATTATTTTCATCTACTATTGTCTATTATAATTTTTGCTTAGTGATAAAAAAATCCTAAAACTTTGGGATGGTGAAGAGAAATATTGAATATTTTTAGATATGTAATATACCATAAGTCAATGCGAATACGATGAATATAAACAATATTGTGCTTGATTATTTAATTTTAATTGTTATGCATACGTATAATTTACGGGTCATTCATTTGTAGTCTCTTAACTTAGTTTCTTTGAGGTTAAGAAACCAAAATTTTGGTGATGTAGAAGAAGAAAAATATAGAAATTTTTTACATCCATTTTACCATAATACAATGTGATTATGGTTAACGCAAATAACATTGAGCTTAAATATTTAATTTTAGTGATTACCCATCTAGATATAATTTATTTGTCATTCATCTATAGTCTTTTAACTCTGCGGCCTACTGACGAAGAAACATGAAATTTGGTGACGGAGAAGAACCATATTCAATATGTTTACTTCTAATAAACCATAGTTCACTGTGAAAATGGTAAATTTAAATATATTCTAACTTGATTATTTATTTTAATAATAACCTATTTTATGAAAAACACATTTTTCATGGATTATTGTCTTATAAATTTGTTTTTTAGTAGGGAAAACCTAAAATTTTGTTGTGGAGTAGAAAAATAACATATAGTTGATTATTTTCATCTACTATTGTCTATTATAATTTTTGCTTAGTGATAAAAAAATCCTAAAACTTTGGGATGGTGAAGAGAAATATTGTATATTTTTAGATATGTAACATACCATAAGTCAATGCGAATACGATGAATATAAACAATATTGTGCTTGATTATTTAATTTTAATTGTTATGCATACGTATAAATTATGGGTCATTCATTTGTAGTCTCTTAACTTAGTTTTTTGAGGTTAAGAAACCATAATTTTGGTGATGGAGAAGAAGAAAAATATAAAAAAATTTTACATCTATTTTACCATAATACAATGTGATTATGGTTAACGCAAATAACATTGAGCTTAAATATTTAATTTTAGTGATAACCCATCTAGATATAATTTATTTGTCATTCATCTATAGTCTTTTAACTCTGCAGCCTACTGACGAAGAAACATGAAATTTGGTGACGGAGAAGAACCAGATGGAATATGTTACTTCTAATAAACCATAGTTCACTGTGAAAATGGTAAATTTAAATATATTCTAACTTGATTATTTATTTTAATTATTACCTATTTTGTAAAAAACACATATTTCATGGATTATAGTCTTATAAATTTGTTTTTTAGTAGGGATAACCTAAAGTTTTGTTGTGGAGTAGGAAAATAACATATAATTATTTTTTTCATCTACTATAGTCTATTGTAATTTTTGCTTAGTGATAAAAAAATCCTAAAACGTTGGGATGGTGAAGAGAAATATTGAAAATTTTTAGATATGTAATATACCATAAGTCAATGCGAATACGATGAATGTAAACAATATTGTGCGTGATTATAACATATAATTGAATATGTTTACTTCTAATAAACCATAGTTCACTGTGAAAATGGTAAATTTAAATATATTCTAACTTGATTATTTATTTTAATTATTACCTATTTTATAAAAAACACATATTTCATGGATTATATTCTTATAAAATTGTTTTTTAGTAGGGAAAACCTTAAATTTTGTTGTGGAGTAGAAAAATAACATATAATTGATTTTTTTCATCTACTATAGTCTATTGTAATTTTTGCTTAGTGATACAAAAATCCTAAAACTTTGGGATGGTGAAGAGAAATATTGAATATTTTTAGATATGTAATATACCATAAGTCAATGCGAATACGATGAATATAAACAATATTGTGCCTTATTATTTAATTTTAATTGTTATGCATACGTATAAATTATGGGTCATTCATTTGTAGTCTCTCAACTTAGTTTCTTTGAGGTTAAGAAACCAAAATTTTGGTGATGGAGAAGAAGAAAAATATAGAAATTTTTTACATCTATTTTACCATAATACAATGTGATTATGGTTAACACAAATAACATTGAGCTTAAATATTTAATTTTAGTGATAACCCATGTAGATATAATTTATTTGTCATTCATCTATAGTCTTTTAACTCTGCGGCCTACTGACGAAGAAACGTGAAATTTGGTGACGGAGAAGAACCAGATTGAATATGTTTACTTCTAATAAACCATAGTTCACTGTGAAAATGGTAAATTTAAATATATTCTAACTTGATTATTTATTTTAATTATTACCTATTTTATGAAAAACACATATTTCATGGATTACTATCTTATAAATTTGTTTTTTAGTAGGGATAACCTAAAGTTTTGTTGTGGAGTAGAAAATTAACATATAATTATTTTTTTCATCTACTATAGTCTATTGTAATTTTTGCTTAGTGATAAAAAAATCCTAAAACTTTGGATGGTGAAGAGAAATATTGAATATTTTTAGATATGAAATATACCATAAGTCAATGTGAATACGATGAATATAAACAATATTGTGCTTGATTATTTAATTTTAATTGTTATGCATACGTATAAATTATGGGTCATTCATTTGTAGTCTCTTAACTTAGTTTCTTTGAGGTTAAGAACCAAAATTTGTGTGATGGAGAAGAAGAAAAATATAGAAATTTTTTACATCTATTTTACCATAATACAATGTGATTATGGTTAACGCAAATAACATTGAGCTTAAATATTTAATTTTAGTGATAACCCATGTAGATATAATTTATTTGTCATTCATCTATAGTCTTTTAACTCTGCGGCCTACTGACGAAGAAACATGAAATTTGGTGACGGAGAAGAACCAGATTGAATATGTTTACTTCTAATAAACCATAGTTCACTGTGAAAATGGTAAATTTAAATATATTCTAACTTGATTATTTATTTTAATTATTACCTATTTTATGAAAAACACATATTTCATGGATTATTATCTTATAAATTTGTTTTTTAGTAGGGATAACCTAAAGTTTTGTTATGGAGTAGAAAAATAAAATATAATTATTTTTTTCATCTACTATAGTCTATTGTAATTTTTGCTTAGTGATAAAAAAAATCCTAAAACTTTGGGATGGTGAAGAGAAATATTGAATATTTTTAGATATGAAATATACCATAAGTCAATGTGAATACGATGAATATAAACAATATTGTGCTTGATTATTTAATTTTAATTGTTATGCATACGTATAAATTATGGGTAATTCATTTGTAGTCTCTTAACTTAGTTTCTTTGAGGTTAAGAACCAAAATTTGTGTGATGGAGAAGAAGAAAAATATAGAAATTTTTTACATCTATTTTACCATAATACAATGTGTTTATGGTTAACGCAAATAACATTGAGCTTAAATATTTAATTTTAGTGATAACCCATGTAGATATAATTTATTTGTCATTCATCTATAGTCTTTTAACTCTGCGGCCTACTGACAGAGAAACATGAAATTTGGTGACGGAGAAGAACCAGATTGAATATCTTTACTTCTAATAAACCATAGTTCACCGTGAAAATGGTAAATTTAAATATATTCTAACTTGATTATTTATTTTCATTATTACCTATTTTATAAAAAACACATATTTCATGGATTATAGTCTTTTAAATTTGTTTTTTAGTGGGGAAAAC
>CAWUDS030007134.1:0-17500 GCA_963859935.3 Lathyrus sativus
AAAACTGACATGACTTAAAATTCGAAAAAAAACGTGTTGGAAACCCGGGATAGTGTCCATCCAAGTAGTTTCTGACACATAGGAACATAAAACTTTTTTGTTTGTCTCGTCCTTAATGAATTCACGGATCATTTGAAGTAAATAATCCAAAATTGTTCTAAGGAAATAAAAAAACAAAACGAAAAAGATATTCCTAAAAAGAAAGGCCGCAAAACATAAAATAAATAAATCCACCAGGATGTGTGGCGGATACGGGCGGCTTCTTTCTAGGAGAAGAACTATTACTTTTAATATACTTAAAAGGTAAGTTCCATGCAGGAAAATATGTGTCACTGTAATAATAATACAGTGTCTTTTTTTCCAGATCCACAGGTTTTTCAAAAATCTTTTACAGTGTCTTTTTTTCCAGATCCACAGGTTTTTCAAAAATCTTTTCAAGTCTTTTAGATCCATAGTCTATATATCAGAGTTACTAAATAGGAGAAATAAAAAATATATTCTTAGTCTAAATTAGTTTAAATAAAATAGTGTAAAATAAGGTATTAGCTACAAACTAGTTACAAAAAGGCGGAAATAAAAAATAGATTCTTAGTGCAAAATAACGTAAAACTAAGTTTAAAATTGTTTTTATTCAATCTTCCAAATTTTTAGTCAAAGGAACGAAACCATGGAACTGAAATAACTCCGTTAAAAACTGCTTTAAAAAATGACGTGGTACGACTGAATCCAATACTCCCTTGTCGAATAAAAGGTCCGCCGATTGGGAACCTTCAGGCACTTCCACATTCAACAATTGTTCAATCACTCTTTTACCCGCAAATGCAATGGTTGCGTTTGGTTCCGCAATAACGATATCCCCCAACATCGCAAAACTAGCGGTTACCCCACCAGTAGTCGGAGATGTAAGTATCGCTACATAGAATAACTTTTTATTTATTTGATAATTATATAACGCAGAAGAAATTTTAGCCATTTGCATTAAGCTCAAACTTCCTTCTTGCATACGCGCTCCTCCGGAAGCACAGACTATAATTAGAGGTAAAAGTTGATTGGTAGCATATTCGATCAACCGAGTTATTTTCTCACCCACTACGGATCCCATACTACCCGCGATAAACTCAGAATCCATAACAGCTATTGCTAAAGGAATACCATTTAGTTGACCTATGCCTGTTTGAACCGCTTCTGGTAATCCTGTCTTTTCTTGATAAGAATCAAGACGATCGATATAAGGTTGATCTTCTTCCTCTTCCTCGGGAGGATCCACGAAAATCAAGTCGAATGCAATGGGATCCCATTGAAGAATTGGAATTTTTTCAATCGAATCAAATTTAATGGGATCCAGAGAAACCATGTCTTCATCCATAGGATTCCAAGTACCTGGATCAATCAAAAGTTCGATTCTATCTGAACTTCTCATTTTCAGATGCTCACCACAGTATTCGCAAATACTCAGTTTGGCTACTAAAAATTGTTTAAAATTTAAGCTAGAGCAAGTTTCGCATAGAACCCATAAATGACTATATTGGTTCATTTTAGCCAGCATATCCATTTTGCTATTATCATCACTATCCTTCTGACATATATCTGTATCTGATGTATCAGATATCTCCAATGGATCTGATCTATCTGATCCATCCGGATCATTTATATAATCTGGATCTGATGTCTCCAATGTCTCCAATGGATCTGATCTATCTGATCCATCCGGATAATAGATCTCATCTAGATCTGATGTCTCCAATGTCTCCAATGGATCTGATCTATCTGATCCATCCAGATAATAGATCTCATCTAGATCGTATATACCATATAGATCCTCCTCTGTATCTGATAGATCAGATAGATCTATCTCCAATGGATCTGATATATCAGATCCATCTATATAATATGGATAATCTGTATCTGATGGATCAGATAGATCCATCTCCAATGGATCTGATATATCAGATCCATCCATATAATATGGATAATCTGTATCTGATAGATCAGATAGATCTATCTCCAATGGATCTGATATATCTGATGTATCAGCAAATGGATCGTATCGATAATCTGTATCGGATGGATCAGATAGATCTATCTCCAATGGATCTGATATATCTGATCCATCAGATATATCTGCATCATCTGGATCTGCTGTCTGATTTCTAGCATTTGTGTTCCTTAATATTATTATATTTGTACTATGGCTTTCACTAGTATTTTGGCCCCTATCGCAAATGTAACTCTTAAAGTCCATATCACGGTAACTGGCATTGGATTTGTCAATATCCTCCCAGATTTGAGAACGAAGATAATTCCAAATGCAACAATTAATGGATTTGTCAATATCCTCCCAGATTTGAGAACGAAGATAATTCCAAATGCAACAATTCATGTTATAAGTCCAACTATCATCATTATAAGCATAATATATGTCATAACTATTATTATGACTATCCCAAACGGATAGACTTTTTGCAAATAGCAAATTATGATTATGTATGTTGTTCACATCTGCTGAATAGTCAGCATGACCATGACTATAACTACAATTTTCACTATTGTTCTTCCAGCTATGAATGTTATTATGCATATCAGTTAAACTAGATGGGTCTCCACCGTTATTTTCATCAATAGGACCAAAACTATCTATACCAAAACTATCTATTGATTTACTTAAACCACACCTGTATTCTAAACCTCTAGTAAACAGCATACCTCTAGTAAAAGCATCGAATTGAACCCTTGTCTTTCCATAGATTTTTATTCCTTTTTAAATTAAAATATTATATAATGAATAGTCATTGTTTTTTATTTTATCGAATAGTTATCAAATTTAATTTTAATTCGTATATTAATTTATTTAATAATTAATAAGTAATTGAAAGTTATATGAATGAACAATATATCCCCACCCAAGAACAGCCTTTTTTATTTTTGGTTTATGGCGAAAAACCTATGATATCGATTCATGTCAATGTGATGAATTGAATCGATATCATCTGGGACGGGAGGATTCGAACCTCCGAATAACGGGACCAAAACCCGCTGCCTTACCACTTGGCCACGCCCCATTTGTTATTCTATATAGATATTTACTTTTGTCAAGTTAGACCATATTTCTTTTTTCTTTTAGATTTCATTTTTAATATAAAAGTATAAAAAAAAAAAGTGGATATTAAATAATATATATAATAAATCATATCTTATATATATAAGAATATATATAATAATAAGTAAGATAATAAAAAATAAAAAAATTAGAATTCAAAAAAAAAAAAGCAAAAATACAATTCATTTTATTAAAGAACAACATTTTTTTTTATGCTTCATATCTTTAGCTTGGTCTGTATTAACTCTGTCCTTTATTCAAGTAGTTTTTTCTTGGGGAAATTACCTGAAGCTTATGCTTTTTTGACTCCAATTGTAGATTTTATGCCAGTAATACCCTTACTCTTTTTTCTCTTCGCTTTTGTTTGGCAAGCTGCTGTAAGTTTTCGATAAGATCTTTCATTTGAATAATGTCCTAAAAAAAGTAAGAATTTATTAGAAAACTCAAATTGGAACTTTTTTAAGGAAACATAATATGAAATAGAAGAGAATCTATTCTCTTTCTCTGTCGTTTTTTTTTTTTAATTATCTTGGAGATTTTGTAATGCTTACTCTAAAACTATTTGTTTACACGATAGTGATATTCTTTGTTTCTCTTTTCATCTTCGGATTTCTATCTAATGATCCCGGACGTAATCCTGGACGTGAAGAATAAGAAAATCTTTTTTCTTTCCCTTACTTGTGCTTGATTTTGAACTATTTTTTGTTTTTCTATCTATTTTCGATCTTTAACTAGTCAAAAAGAACTAGTAAAAAATGAAACAAACAGGGAATAAAAAAAAAGAAATTCCATAAGTTCAAAAGAAAAAAATGGCAAATCATCAATAAACGGAAAGAGAGGGATTCGAACCCTCGGTACAAAAATGCGTACAACGGATTAGCAATCCGACGCTTTAGTCCACTCAGCCATCTCTCCCCAATTCAAAGAATGGAATTATTATGCTTATGATACCTCGCAGGGCTCGAAAAAAGGCTTCAATATTTATTTGATATGGATCTTCATTTGATATATTTTATCTATCTTTTTTCTATTTGATTCTAATTCTATATTAACTCATAAATATAGATTGAGTTATATATTAATTGTATATATATATACTAAATACGATAGTAATAAATAATTATACTAAATAGATATAAATCATTATACTAAATAGATAATCTAAATCTATAATTTTATATTTTCTTTTTTAGTTTGTTTTTTTATCCAACCAGAGTCCAGCTAGGTACTGGCACAGCTCTTTTTTCCCATGAATCCTGGATAACAACGATTTATTTTTCTGTATCAGATTTGAAACAAACTTTTAATTAATTCAAACATTTTAATATGATCAAACAAAAATAAAAATAACTTTGTGATCGTATCTCATACGAATGAATCAGGTAACGTATCTAAAAAACGAAATAGAACTATGGATTCTTGCATTGCATAATGCATTTTTGTGTTATGAATTTAGTTTAGTAATTTTGTCGAGATCTATCTGTCAAAATACCTTCAACAAAATCCAAAAATAAAATCCAAAAATGAGATTTGCCCCCTTTTCTAAATTTCATTAGGGGGCCTTTACGAAACATGTAAACACTCTATTTATCATAAAATTCTGCACCTATTTCAGAATTATTTATGACTGATTCCCTTGTTCGACAAAAGATCTTTTTATATACAAAAATGGTATTGTAGCGGGTATAGTTTAGTGGTAAAAGTGCGATTCGTTCTAACGATCCCTTAATAGTTAAGGGGTCCCTTTCGTGATTCATATCACGATCAAAAACTTTATTTCTTACTTTTAGGGATTTCATCCTTTATACCTCTCAACGAGCAATTCGAGGAATAATATACATTATCGTAATTTGTATACAATTTAGAATTTATTCTAAAATTATGAAACATAAGTTTTTGCACAAGAATCCCAATTTTTGAATATAAGTAAAGGATCCAGGGAGAAAGATATCTAAAATTAGTTTCCAATCGTAACTAAATCTTCCCATTTTTTTTTATTTTTTTTGTATAGGAGAGAGTGAAGCAAAATAGCTATTAAACGATTTTTTTTAGTTTACTAGAAACATCAATATATTTTTTTAGCTCGA
This sequence comes from Lathyrus sativus, assembly GCA_963859935.3. Taxonomy (NCBI): domain Eukaryota; kingdom Viridiplantae; phylum Streptophyta; class Magnoliopsida; order Fabales; family Fabaceae; genus Lathyrus; species Lathyrus sativus. Next base: position 5,185 of record CAWUDS030007134.1, read on the forward strand.
CGGAAATTTTATTCTTTTCCTAAAGATTCTATCAAATAGAAATAGAGAACGAAGTAACTAGAAAAAAAAGAGATTGTTCAAATACTCCTTTTCTTTCTATAGGGATCATCTAAAAAGCAACGTGAATTCTATTCATACCGAAAGGCTGACATAGATGTTATGGGTCATTTTTTTTTCATGTATTCCATCTATCTCTAAAATTATTCTGTAAAGGAGCTGAATGAAACAAAAGTTTCACGTTCGGTTTTGAATTAGAGACGTTCATTCATAAACGTCGACTATAACCCTTAGCCTTCCAAGCTAATGATGCGGGTTCGATTCCCGCTACCCGCTTATATTCTATTTCTCTATATATTCTATTCTATTTTTTATTTAGTAAATTTCTTTAGTTAGTTTTAGTTATGAATATTCAATTGGAATGATTTCATTTCGTCTTATTCTATTTAGAATTTAGAATAATTATTATTTCGATATTCAGATAGATGGAGGAGTATTTTATAGAATTCTTTTTTTTCTTTCCCTTTTCACGAAATTTTCGTGAAAAGGGAAAGAAAAAAAGAAAAGCGTCCATTGTCTAATGGATAGGACAGAGGTCTTCTAAACCTTTGGTATAGGTTCGAATCCTATTGGACGCAAATTTATTACATATTGAATTTATTGCAATTGCATATATATTACTTGAATTCGTATATTTCGAAAACTATATTGTGAATTTCTTCTCTTTATTATTCTTTTTGAAATATGGAAAGAGACTAATTATCTAGAAAGGTATGAAATTTGGAATCAATTTTTTTCTACTTGTTCCTGAAGTAAAAAGAGTTCCATCTGTTCCTGAATAGCTTCCTTCAAAATGGCTTCTGCTTCCCCAGTAAATGTCTTGGTCGAAGATATGATTTCGTTGAATTTCGGTTTATTCGTTTTTAAATAAGCCCGTAACTTAACGAGAAATTTCCTTACCTGTTGAATTTCTAATGAATCAAGATAACTATTCGTTCCAGTATAAATAGTTATTATCTGTTCTTCCACAGTAATAGGAGATGATTGGGATTGTTTAAGCAACTCGCGCAATCGTTGACCTCTTGCCAATTGATTTTGCGTAGTTTTCTCAAGATCGGTAGAGAATTGTGCAAAAGCTTCTAATTCTGCGAATTGTGCTAATTCCAATTTTAATTTACCAGCGACTTGTTTCATGGCTTTTATTTGAGCCGCCGATCCAACTCTGGAAACGGAAAGACCCACATTAATTGCGGGTCTGATCCCAGCATTGAATAAATCGGCAGATAAGAATATTTGACCATCTGTAATGGAAATGACATTCGTAGGAATATAAGCTGAAACATCTCCGGCTTGGGTCTCAACTATTGGTAAAGCAGTCATACTTCCTTCACCTAACTGACAACTTAATTTCGCGGCTCTTTCCAAAAGACGCGAATGTAAATAAAAAACATCTCCGGGATAAGCTTCGCGACCTGGTGGTCTTCGTAATAGAAGAGACATTTGGCGATAAGCCTGTGCTTGTTTGGAGGGATCATCATAAATGATTAAAGTGTGACGTTCACGGTACATAAAATATTCAGCCAGAGCTGCGCCTGTATAAGGCGCGAGGTATTGTAATGTAGCTGGGGAATTTGCTGTTTCAGCCACTATAATAGTGTATTCCATTGCTCCTCTTTCTTGTAAAGTAGTTACTACTTGAGCCACAGAAGATGCTTTTTGACCAATAGCTACATAAACACATACTACATTTTGTCCCTGTTGATTGAGAATCGTATCTGTAGCTACTGCTGTTTTACCTGTTTGTCTGTCCCCAATAATCAATTCTCGCTGGCCACGCCCTATAGGGATCATAGAATCAATAGCAATAAGTCCCGTTTGAAGAGGCTCATACACGGAACGTCTGGAAATAATACCGGGAGCGGGAGATTCAATTAACCGAGATTCCGAAGCTGAAATTTCTCCTCGACCGTCAATAGGTTTAGCTAGGGCATTTACAACACGACCCAAATAACCCTCACTTACTGGTATCTGAGCAATTATTCCTGTTGCTTTTACGGAACTTCCCTCTTGTATCATCAAACCATCACCCATTAATACAACACCAACATTTTTGGATTCCAAATTCAAAGCAATGCCTACTGTACCCTCTTTAAATTCTACTAATTCACCTGCCATTACTTCATCAAGACCATAAATACGAGCAATGCCATCGCCTACTTGAAGTACGGTACCTGTATTTACAATTTTTACTTCGGTATTATATTGCTCAATCCGTTCACGGATAATTTGACTAATTTCATCTGCACGAATGGGTACCATGAATATTTTTATTAATTGGATTCTTTTTCGAAAAAAAACAAAAATAGGGCCTCTCCATACTCTCTATTATAGTAGAACCACTAATTAGTTATTTTTTTCTTTGATCGCCCCAAACATACCAATATTAGCAGCGATCATACGTAAATGTAACTCGTTGTTTAAGCACCTATTCAGAGTTCCCAGAGCTCCTTGTAATGCTTGTTGTAAAACCCTTTGTTGGACTTGATTAATCGCCCTTTGTTGTTCAAAATGAATGGTTTCATTTTTGTAATTTTCGAATTGTTCCAAAGTTGTATAAATGGAATTAATTAAATTCCATTTTTCTCGTTCTATCTCGGAATAACCATTCACTCGAAACCGATCTGCTTCCATTTCTACTTTCCTGAAACGGGCCCGGGCTTTTTCCAGCTGTTCAATGGCTGTTTCCCGTAGTTCTTCTGAATTTCGAATAGTTCTCAGGATTCTCTGTTTTCGATTATCTAATAAATCACTTAATGAAAGTAGATTCTCTTTCCATTCATTTCCAAATGTCTATGATCTCTTCCCGAACCAAACATGAATCTTTCAATTCATTTGGCTCTCACACTCAATTCCTTATAGGAAATTCCCCCCTATTTATTAGGGAATGAGCCTATCCTCTTTTCTCTATTTCTAAAAATCTTGAAAATGATTATCAATACAAGACCCAAATATTTGGAGGACTCTTCTGAGCAAACAAATAATTGTCAGCAAAGTTGTTTTTTTTTCTTGAAATCCAAAGAATTATGATTAATTTATACGTAGGTCATCAATTCCGCATTGTAGAAAAGTAGAAACGGAGGCGTTAAACAAAACACCTTTTTTCCTATTTTTCATCATACAGAGAATTCAAGTCATTTTATCGACATGAGTGTTCTATATCGAAAAAATTAGAATTTCCCTATTAACATAGTGGTAGAAAGAATACTAGACTGCGTCGAAACTTCAAACTCGTTAGCTTTAACCATGGTAATGTTCCAAAATTCTTGGTTGATAGAGAATCAAAGTAGATTTACCACTGAATCGCGAAATGCTATGGTTCTGAACTATTTTTTTCGTTATTTCGTAAGAAGTCATTCGCCGGATCATGCACATTTTCCTAGTTATAACAAAAAAAGTGCAGTTGGTTGGATCCAATCTATTCTTTGAAATAAACAACTCGCACACACTCCCTTTCCAAAAAAAATCAATACACCTAGGACTGCACTTATATTTATTAGATTTGTTGCTAAAATATCGGTATCAAACCCGAAACTTCCGGCGGATGGCCAGGAAATGAAGCAAAGAAAAGAATCGGTTATATTTTTCATATGATCACATCTCCTCTTATGGATAGACTAAATTTATTTCTACGATTCCAAGTTTTTTTATTCGTTTTTGTATATAATAGTTTATTCTATAATCGAATTATTTAATATGAATATATTTACTTATTCTTTCTATTTTGATTCTTACTAATAATGAATATTAGTAAGAATCAAAAGATACTAAGAAGACTATTCTATTCTATATTTGGAATTGGTTAGTCAATTGAAAGATTCCCTATAAGGAATGATATTTCTTAGAAATAAATACTAGTTCGTATGTAAATTGCAAAATACTTAGTTGTTTTCAACACTTTCTAAATAAAAAGGGGGTCATTGGACTAATGAAAGGGACGGAAGAAGGCAAATCAGTATGTTAATCCGAATGCAAAAAATTGTAACAGTAAAATCGAAATAGAATTAGCAAGAGCAACAACGAAAATCCATGAAAAAAAAAACAATATGTATTTTTTTGAATAAATATTAAACTAAACAAAAGGATTGGCAAATAAAAGCGCTAATGCTACAACCAGCCCATAAATAGTTAAAGCTTCCATAAAAGCCAGACTAAGTAATAAAGTACCCCGTATTTTGTCCTCTGCTTCCGGTTGTCTCGCAATCCCTTCTACAGCTTGCCCTGCAGCTGTGCCTTGACCAACTCCAGGTCCAATAGAAGCAAGCCCGACGGCCAACCCAGCAGCGATAACAGAAGCAGCAGCAATCAGTGGATTCATGATAAGTTTCTCCTATGTCAAAATAAAATAAAGAAATAGTTAATAATATATATCAACAAAAAATATATGACTTAATTATTTCATTCGTCCTATTTCTCTTTATCTAGTCGAAGTGTAATTCAAAATTTCAAACTGAAGAATTTGGATTGAATTATCTCAATTACTTCGATATTTACTTTTTTCGTTTCTACCCTTGTCGTTTTTTGTGAATACATACAAATTGGGGTCTTATCTTACATTTCGTTTAAACCTTTCTTTTTCTTTTTGATTTCATTTTTCCAGTCATTTTATATTCCATTCACAATTCCAAGAGATGGAAGAGCTCTTTTTTTTGAATCCCTACCTAAATTTAGAGTAGTAGCAGGACAAATTGAGATATATAGTCATATATAACTAATGAATATCTACTATGACATATACATGTGTTTGTTCCATATCGTAAACCAATTCATTGTATCTTCGATTCAATGAATCATTCTCGGAAATCCCCCAGCTGTTTTATAACGATTAGATTATATATATGCCTAGTTCGACCCCCCACCCTTTATTTTAATTGAATTTCTATTTTTTGTTGAATTTCCTGATAAGTGTTTTCATTTTCTTTATACTTTTTGATTGTTATGAAAACTTTTCATAATTTCTTTTGGATTTTTTGATTTATGTTCCTTAATTTTATTAATGTTCCTTAAGTAGATTATCGCGAGCCAGTCGCGGTCTAAAATCCTATTTAGATAACTAGTCAATGATGCCCTTCCATGGATTCACCTATATACGCCGCAGCTAAAGTAGCGAAAATAAGAGCTTGAATACCGCTTGTAAATAATCCAAGGAACATAACAGGGATAGGAACTACTAAAGGTACTAACGAAACAAGAACAACCACTACTAATTCATCCGCTAATATATTTCCGAAAAGTCGAAAACTAAGCGATAAGGGTTTTGTGAAATCTTCTAAGATGTTAATCGGTAAAAGGATTGGCGTTGGTTGGATGTATTTACCAAAATAGGCCAATCCTTTTTTTGAAATACCCGCATAGAAATAGGCTACTGACGTAAGTAAAGCTAATGCAACAGTAGTATTTATATCATTTGTGGGTGCAGCTAACTCTCCATGAGGTAACTTTATAATTTTCCAAGGCAAAAGTGCCCCTGACCAATTCGAAACAAAAATAAATAGAAACAGAGTTCCAATAAACGGAACCCATGGACCATATTCTTCTCCAATCTGAGTTTTGCTCACGTCTCGAATGAATTCAAGGACATATTCAAAGAAATTCTGACCAGACGTGGGAATAGTTTGTGGATTTCTAACAACTAGAATGGTTGAAATTAATAAGATAGCAATTACAACCCAAGAGGTAATAAGTACTTGAGCATGCACTTGAAAATCCCCTATTTGCCAATAGAAATGTTGACCTACTTCCACAGCAGATATATCATAGAATCTGTTTAATGTGTTGATGTAACATAATAGAACATTCATATTGCCCTCTAAAATAAAAAAAGATAACTTGAAAGGGAATTATTTTGATTCAACCATTTCCTTATTTTACTTGGATTTTCCATTTGGAATACCTACTAATCCAAAAATATTTCTTTTTACACAATTTTGTAATGCTATAATAACCAATTCCAAAAATTTATCACCGCCCAACCAAATCTAAAAATGGATTTATCTTATTATTAATCAATAATTTTGTATCTAGCTAGAACGACCCTCACAAATTGCAAAAACTAATTTGTTAAGAATGAATCCGATGGAAGCCATAGTATCATCATTAGCCGGAATCGGCAAATCCGCAAGATCGGGGTCACAATTTGTATCGATTACACAAATCGTTGGAATTCCCAAAGTGATACATTCTTGAAGAGCCTTATATTCTTCTTCCTGATCAAGGATTATTACAATATCAGGTAACCCTGTCATATATTTTATACCGCCTAGATATGTTTCCAAATGAGATAATTGCCTCTTCAACATAGCGGCATCTCTTTTTGGAAGAGAGTTCAGTTTCCCCGTCTTTTGCTCCGTTCTCAAGTCCCTGAACTTACGAAGTCTCGTTTCTGTAGTATACCAATTCGTTAACATACCTCCGAGCCATTTTTTATTAACATAATGACATCGAGCTCTTATTGCAGCCCGTCTTACTGAATAGGCAACTTTTCTTTTGGTACCAACAATTAAAAATTGTTTTCCTTTGCTTGCTGCATCAAAAGCCAAATCACAAGCTTCTGATAAAAAACGAGCAGTTTTAGTAAGATTTGTAATATGATTACCTTTACGTTTTGCCGATATAAAAGGTGCCATTCGAGGATTCCATTTCCTAGTCTCATGGCCAAAATGAACCCCAGCTTTCAGCATCTCTTCCAAAGTGATGTTCCAATATCTTTTTGTCATTTATCCCCACACTTTGTTTAAAAAAATGAAAAAAAAAAAGAGAGACCGAGTATCCTAATAAATAATTGTTCCGATGGAACCTTCTCTTTTATAGACGATCGGCCGTTAATATAGAATCAGGCCATTCTTTGATTTCTATTTCTTATTATTTTTTAATATACTTTAATTACCAAATCCAATGACTGCATTTAAATATTTCAGGGGATGGATGAGTCGAATCCGCTGTTAGGAAGCATTTAATACTATATTTAATCCTATATTTCGAATGTATCACATAAATTCTCTGAAATGAGAAAAATTAAATAATTTTCTGTGATGGAACAAAAGATTTCCAATTTCGACTTCGAATAATTTTTTTTTCCGGCTAATCTTGTTATGTTGCCTTGACCGTGAACGGTGCATTATTCTTTTGAATCCGGTACCAACGGGTATCATTCCCCCTAAAACAACATTCTCTTTAAGACCTTTCAACCAATCAATACGACCCCGAAGAGCGGCTTTTGCTAAAACTCTAGCAGTTTCTTGAAAACTCGCTTCGGATATGAAACTTTGAGTATTCAGAGATGTTTTTGTTACTCCCAATAATAAAGCTCGGTAACAAATGGCTTCTTCCAAGGCACGCCCCGTTCGTTCTGCTCGCAATAATCCAATTAGTTCGCCAGGTAAAAATACATTAGACATTCCATCTTCTGAAACCAAGACTTTGGATGTTATTTGACGCACAATAATCTCGATATGTCTATTATCGATGTGTACTCCCTGGGATCGATAAACCTTTTGGATTTTATTAACCAAAGAAATACGACTTTGAGCTATAGTTAGCTCAGCACCAATCAAGAATCCCCAAGGAATGCCGAGAATTTTTGTTATACACTCGTTCCAAGCATCAATTCTTTTTTTTAGATTCATGGATATTGAAGCAATCGAACGTATTTCGAATATCTGTTCCACTTTTGGAAGACCTTGTGTTATATCACTGGATCTCGATTTTTCATATAGGAATGTAACTAAAATATCTCCTTGAGAAAGGATCTCCCCATAATGGCCGTGAATAGTTGATTCTGGAGTCGCCAAATAAGGATTAGCCGATCTTATTATTACAGAATCCATTTGAACTGTTATAACTTGACCCGATTTTAATTTTAGGTGTGGTCCATTTTTCATTTGAGCTATACATATATTTTCACAAATAAATTGTCCAAGACTTATTATTGGAAACGTTTTTTCACAAGAAAAATAATGGAGAAAAAACCAATTTAAATGGAATGGATTCAAAACGATATTACTGTATAGATCGGGTTTACAAATTTTCTCATTTTCGTCCATGAAATAATATTTCATTACTTGAAAAATTTCCTTTAATTTGTCAAGTTGCAAAATTTTTATTATTGAGATCTGATTATGAGTTATTAAATGATAAAGTGAATATAAATTTGCAACTATTCCTAAAGGGCCGAACGAATTATTATTCTTCTTAATTGAAATTATAGGATCTTTTTTTATCCCATTGTGAGATTTTACATTGTTGAATGGTCTCATTTGAAAACAATTAGATGATGACAAAATTATCCAAGATCGGCATTCTTTATTTCTATTCAACAACATACGAATAGTTCCGTGATTTTGGCTAAGTGATTGTTGAATTTTTCCCTTGGAATGAATAGAAAAAAATGGATTGATTCGATCCGATTTATTATCCCCAATCAATCCTAAACCAGATGGGTCATTTCTTTTTCTGATATATGAAGTATTCGATTTTACTAAGTCAATTCTTAGAAAATACTCAATCAAACCATTTGTACTTACTTCAATAAAGGAAGCGGGGGCCTCCTCAATCGAAGAACTTTTTTTGCCGTCATCCCAATGGAAGACTAAACAAGTCCGAAGGAATGGAATCCTTGTGTCGGAAATTTCCCGAATGGATTTTCCAATAGAATTGACAACTTTTAGTTCCAGATTATCCTTTTCCTGGAATAGATCTTGGGGAAAAAGTTTTACAAAAGGGATAGTGTCCGGTATTTCATATAAAATTACAGGTCGAACCAAAACAATTTTTTTTTTTTTCTTTTTTTTTTTTGTAGTTGCGATCCATTGGACATAGATCCCATCTTTAATTTTTTTTGATTCCTTGCATTTTTTTTTTTTTGTAGTTGCGATCCGTTGGACATAGATCCCATCTTTATTTTTTTTTGATTCCTTGCATTTTTTTTTTTTTACCGTTCCGGGTGGTATAAAGATGGGACTGTGTCTTGATATCTTATCAATCTCTCTGGGAAAATGGATATTTCCAGAAAATATTTTTAATTCTATTTTTTTTTTTTTTTTCTTTTCTAATCGGACCAATCCGCCTACTCGACTTCTTATATTGAAAGTGATTGGTGTTCCTCTTCCAACAAGACTATTATTCCGTACCATTAGGGAAGAAGATTGGGGTAAAATATGCACTTCTTCGGGAATCAAAAAAAAGGGACCTACTTGAATTGGATAGTTTGGCTTTAATTTTTTTCTTCCTCGATACTCAATGAAATCTTCTTTTTGAAAAATGGGTTGAGGATGATCGAAATAAGCAAAAATACTATTTCTAGGAAAAATACCATTGATAGGTATTTCAATGGAGACACCGGAAGGGGACATTAGTTCGTTCTTTCGTTCTTGAATCGATTGGAATGGAAATGGAATAAGAAATCGATTTCTTCGCCTTTTCGCCAAGAAATAAAAAGTATCGTGAAAAATAGCGGGATACATTAAATAAGAATGATCCATATATATGATTGGATTAAATATTGAATAATCGCTGATCCCCTTTTCTTTTGTACCAAAAGTATGGAAACCAAAGAATTTATGTTTTACTTGATTATTCCTTTCTACAAGATTCGAAATATTTTTTTTTCCATTCGAAAGTGAATCCATGGTAATTTGATCTTGATCCTTGTGAAGTAAAAAATGGGTTGTATTAGACCTGCACGACTTTCCTGACAATATCCATAAATGACTTGTTTTTGGTAAGATATGTACATTACTATCCATAAATTCTGATGCATGGTACACATCGGTACTCCAATGCATTTCCCCTTCTGAGTCAGAATAAATATGTTTTCGAACCCTCTCTTTCAAATTAAAAGTATATGTTCCCGCGAGGATCTCCGCAATCACTTGTTCTGATTTTACATATTGATCATTTTTAACTAATAGAAAACTTTTTGGTGGAATAATGACGTTATGTATAATATCGTAACTTTCTATAGTTACATACAAGTCTATATTACATATAAAAGCAGGATATCCATGACGTGTACGTGTAGGGTGAACTAAATCCTCATTCCATTTTATCTTTCCATTCGAGGGGGCTCGCACATATTCAGCAGTACCCCCTGTGAATACTCCACCAGTATGAAAAGTTCTTAATGTTAGTTGAGTTCCCGGTTCTCCAATAGATTGACCAGCAATAATGCCTACAGCTTCTCCCAATTCTACCAGGTCCCCATGAATAGGACTCCGCCCATAACACAATCGGCAGATCCACGACGTATTCCTACAGGTAAAGGGGGTTCGAATAAATATGGGTTGTGTTTGAAAAGTTATGAATCGATTGATAAGTCCAATTCCAATATCTTGATTTCTAACGACAATGCACCGTGAACCTATATATATATTGTCTGCTACTACACGACCATTTAATGTTTGTATCAAAATTCTTTCTGGCATCATTCCATTTCGGATGTTTACAGAAATCCCACGGATGGTACCGCAATCTGTTCGCCGTACAACAATGTGTTGAACCACTTCAACAAGTCGACGTGTAAGATATCCAGCATCTGATGTTCGTACAGCAGTATCTACAACCCCTTTACGGGCTCCGTAGCAAGAAATTATATATTCTGTTAAAGACAGTCCTTCACGAAAATTGCTTTGAATGGGTAAATCAATCATTTGTCCTTGTGGATCTGACATTAATCCTCTCATTCCGACTAATTGGTGTACTTGAGATGCATTTCCTCTAGCTCCTGAAAAAGACATTATATGGACTGGATTAAAGGGGTCAGTCATCCTAAAATTGGGAGTCATTTGTTGTCGCAAATATTCGCTTGTAGCATACCATATTTCAATGGATTGGCGTAATTTTTCTACCGCATGGACATTCCCATAATGATTATGTTTTTCCAAAACGGAACTTTGTTGTTCAGCATCTTGGACTAGCCATCCTTTAGAAGGTATTGTTAAAAGATCATCAATTCCTAATGAAATAGATGTAGCAGTAGCTTGATGGAATCCTAGAGTCTTTACTTGATCCAGGATGTGTGATGTATATGCCATTCCGAAATGATCTATTAATCTGCTAATAAGTCGTTTAATGGCAGTTCCACCTATCACGTTATTGTGAAAGACTAGATTGGTCCCTTCTGCCATAAGTCCCTCCATATTCCACTCAGTGGTATTCGGTTCGACGACAATAGATTTGAGTGAATGATTGGAAAACTCCCTTTTCTTTATGTTTATTTACGTAGAAAATTGAAAAGATGCTAGTTGACCTGAATTTACACCAGTATCCTAAATTTACTTAGCGTGGATACCAACACTAACCATCTATATGATTAGATACTATATGATGAATCGGCTCGAGAAAAACCTTGTATAGCTTCTTCGATTTCTCGATAAAAAGAAATATGACCAATAGTGGTTCGAATGTATATACAACGAATTTCTTTTTTTATACTTCTTATTACTAAATAATCCTCATAAATCTCATAATAGGTACCAAAAGATTCATAGTGAACTTCGATAGGAACTTCTCTTGAAGACATAATGCATTGATGTATTTGCCACCGGAGCCAAAAAGGACTATCCAAATTTATTCTTTTCTGTCTATAAGCTCCAATTGCATCATAGGAATTGCAAAAACAGGGTTCTTTTTTTTTCATATACTTCAAGTTCTTAAAGTTATTATTGCTCATTTTTTCATTTTGAGAATTTCTGCAATTAAACCAATTATACCTGTTTGCACAAATACCTCGACGATTTCCGCTAGTTAATACATAAAGTCCAATAAGCATATCTTGAGTTGGTACAGAAATAGGATCCCCAATAGTCGGAGACAAGAGATTCGTAGTAGAAAACATAAGTAAATGAGCTTCTGCTTGAGCCTCCAAAGATAAAGGCACATGAACAGCCATTTGATCCCCATCAAAGTCTGCGTTGAATCCCTTACACACCAATGGATGTAAACAAATAGCACGTCCTTCTACTAAAATGGGTTGAAATGCCTGTATGCCCAATCTATGCAAAGTAGGCGCTCTATTCAGCAATACTGGATGTCCCCGCATAACTTCGTGAAGTATTTCCCATACAATTGGTTCTTTTTCCCGGATTTGACTCTTAGCAACTCCTATGTTCGAAGCAATATGGTTTCGAATTAAACCACGAATTAGAAATGTCTGAAATAGCTCTATTGCTATTTCGGGGGGCAATCCACATCGATGTAATGAAAGTAATGGACCTACGACAATAACAGAACGCCCCGAATAATCAACTCGTTTTCCAAGAAGAGT
>CAWUDS030007134.1:22500-26177 GCA_963859935.3 Lathyrus sativus
TTTAAAAGTTCTTCTGTTAAGCCCCGATCAATGAATCTACAAAATCCTTCAAATTGTATTTGATTCAATCCGGGTAGTGTAGACATTCCTTCATTCCCAACCCCAAACATTTTTTATTCCCCCCCTTTTTTATAGAAAATAGCCCATTATTTGCTGTCATTCTTCATCGAATCACATGAATAGAATAGATTTAGCAATAATGGAATTTCTGTTCTTTTTACTTTACTGAATCACATGAAATTTTACCGAACTACGTCTATGAAATACCGATTATGAAAAGAGGAAATTGGATACTCCAATTAGAATTTGCAACAAAACAAACAAATAGAATTGAACTTGTAATATCAATGGAAACAAATTGATCCATTTCACCTAGACTTCGGGTCGGGGTATTTTTAACAATCTAAAAAAAATGAATTCTATTTGTACTATTAGTATAGTATGATATTCCGTATTCCCATTCGATTGATATCCCAAAAATAAATTCAGGATTTGCTCGGCTCCATGAGAGAAAGATATCAAAAATAAAATAATCAGAAAAAAAAAAATACCATTTTTTTTAGCCCTTTACCATTTAAAGTGTTCAAAAAAGAATAAGAATTCACAAAGAAGAGAGATATTTTGACCCTTTATTTTAGAATTGGAGGTTTGCAGTGCATAAAAAGACTTGGCATAGATCTAACTTCAACTATAGCTATCTATATATGTCTCTTACGTTATTGCAGGCCTATTTGTTCGAGACAGCATATGTTGTGTTAATTTTTCTATTCATTCATCAATCTATTTAATGAAAAATTGGCAAAATAATGAAAGTACGAGAATTTATTGAAAATTCCCTGTAATCTAGAATTGATACCCGATTAGATAATGTGTAACAATGAAAATGGATATTCTGGAGTTGACATATATTAACAGTTCTTCTTATAATGGAAATAGAGAAGGATTCTAAAAAATCAAGATTCCTGAATTCTTCCGGAATTTGTAATTAATGGTTGCTTGCTATTTGTCCCGAAATTTTTACTTTTCTTTTGTGACTGAAAAGGTATACGTTGGTTTTTTGGAGAGGAGGGATATTCTGATCCATTTTTTTTTTATCAGGTTTTTTGGCGGCATGGCCGAGTGGTAAGGCAGGGGACTGCAAATCCTTTTTCCCCAGTTCAAATCCGGGTGTCGCCTGATCGACAAGATAATGTATTCCGTTTTGTTCATACAAAAACTTTGTCTTTTTTCCATGTGGAAGCAAGGGAAAGCGTTCTTGTCTTGAGACTTGTTTGATTCAAAATTCTACGCATTAAAATGCTTTCAATCTTTGCGTCTCGGATTCCATGAAAAATGAATTCGAGTAGTGAAATAAAAAGGAATAGATCAATCTTGAAGTCAAAGTCTTTTCACTCTACTACTGCTGTAGTGTCTGTCTACTGATTGGGTCTTGAATTAGATTGGATAGGTAGGACGGGGAATAGAATTCCATTTTTCGTTTCGTTGGCGAAGCGATAGAAGAAAAACCTTCTATACAAACTTATGTCCAATATATGAACGCTTCTGCATTTTTTCCATATTTGTTAGCTTAATGAAATTGAATATTTCGATTTATTTTTTTTTTTAATAGTTCTAATTTGATATTAATATTTTTTTTACTATGAATTTCATTTAATGTCAAAAAAAAGACTTCTAGTAAGATTCCGTTAGTATCATTAGTATCAAAAAGGTTTGGTTCTACAGAATATTTGACCGCTAGAAAATAGATTCTAGAATTCCCAATTCTTACACACTATAATTATTATATATTATTGGGCCACCCAGAAGAAGTAAATCAACTAATTGCTTCTTTCTTTTATTTTTCTTTCAAGTTGAAAGAAAAAGTTTCGACAGATATTATCCAGAAAAAATGTTTTGAACCAATTAATGAAGTTCCTTTTTCATTAAGATCCTAAAAAAAGGAAATGGAATTTTTGGAAACATAGAATAAAGTTATCTATTGACTCAATTACCAAAATATTCTGATTATGAATAACTCAACGGGACCCCTCGAATTCATCAAAGAAAGAGTGGATCCCTGTTGAGTTCTTATGCTTTCATTTCGAAAACGAAATTCATCCGATTATTACAGGGATGATCCCAATCCGGAATATGAACCATAAAAGAAAATACCAATTAAACCGATCACAACAATACCAGCTACAGTACCTATTATCCAAAGAGGAATTCTTCCAGTAGTATTGGCCATTTATTTATCCCACTTTCCTCCACATTTGATCAAGTAGTAAGTCATACTAGAGACCTAAACAGTCATAGATAATTATGAAATGAGATCCTTCCGAATAGGATAAGAGAATTCCTAATATATATACTATTATCTTAATTTCTATTAATTGAAGAAATAATTTGAAAATAAAACAGCAAGTACAAAAATGAGTAATAAACCCCAGTAGAGACTGGTACGATTCAATTCAACATTTTGTTCATTTGGGTTTGATTGTGTCATAGCTCTATAATTCGGATTAGGTTTATCGTTGGATGAACTGCATTGCTGATATTGATCCCAAAAAAGAAACGGTGGGTACCGCTAGTCCGTGAACAGCCAACCATCGTACTGTAAAAATGGGATAGGTCCTATCTATGGTCATTGGAGCCTCCTAAAAAGATCTACTAAATTCATCGAGTTGTTCCAAAGAATCAAAACGGCCAGTTATTAAAGGAATTCCTTGTCGGGTTTCTGTAAAATACTCGTTTGGACGGGGGCTTCCAAATACATCGTAAGCTAAACCCGTGCTGACAAATAACCAACCCGCAATGAATAGGGAGGGTATAGTAATGCTATGAATAATCCAGTATCGAATACTGGTAATAATATCAGCAAAAGAACGTTCTCCTGTGCTTCCAGACATGCCGAGCTCCACATATTCTTATACAGTCAAAGGGGGATCGATTCCATAAAAGATCAGATCAGTAAGTATAAATTGACTGAAATTTTATTTTGGTTACGATCGGCAATGGAGTACCAAGGGTCTCTTTTGAATCGACGCAATCAGTATAGCTATCCTTCTTCGAAGACAGCAACGAAATTTCACAATCAGTGACAAGATCAACTACTACCAAATAAAATTTCTTTTTTTCTGGTTGTTTCGATGTACTGAATCGAAAATTCCTCAAAGTTTAAGACTATAATATAAGATAGGGGTTCTTTACATTGATTCTTTCTTAGCTTCGGACTATAAATGGAGGATCAATGAAAATGTGGTGAATAGCATGAATTGATTTCTAATAATATAATTCATGAAGGAAATAATAATATTTCTAGAATTCAATTCGATAGGAAACATAGAAATATACTTTTTGGGGGTTGTCGAAGATCCTTTTTGTTAGAATCCCTTCTTGAATTTCATTTTCCAGAATTCAATTCATTAGTCGTCCAGTAACACGTAACAATAATATCAATATCAGTAGACACATATCCAAGAATGACCTATTCATAAAAACTTGCCCTTATTTTAGGCTTGTTTTTTTTTTATGTTATCTGGCGAAATAAAAATTATTTTTAACAAAATAAACTCATTCTGTACTCTGCACAATTTTATATTAAAGTAATATGCTGATGTCAGGCAACTGCATCATTTTTTTATGCCAGTGGGTGTTCCAAAGGTAGCCTTTCAAATTCCTGGCGAGGATGAAGCTAC
>CAWUDS030007135.1:0-26171 GCA_963859935.3 Lathyrus sativus
AAAATTTTAGGTTTTCCCTCCCTAAAAAACAAAGTTAAAAGACTATAATCCATGACATATATTTTATCTAATATAGGTAAAAATTAAAATTAAATAATCAAGATCAAACTTATTTGTATTTACCTTTTTCACATTGAATTATGGTAAATTAGATGTAAATATGTTCAATATGTTTCTTCTCCATCACCAAATTTCATGTTTCTTCGTCAGTAAGGCACAGAGTTAAAAGACTATAAATGAATGAAAAATATTTTAGGTTTTTTCTTCACCGTCCCAAAGTATTAGGTTTTTTTATCACTTAGCACCAAACATAATAGACTATAGTATGATGAAAAATTAATTACATTTATTTTTTATATCCATCAAATTTTTTTAGATTTTTCCCCAATAAAAAACAAAGTTTAAAAACTATAATCCATGACATATATTTTATATAATTTAGGTAAAAATTAAAATTAAATAATGAAGCTACAACTTATTTATATTTACCTTTTTTCACATTGAATTATGGTAAATTAGATGTAAATTTATTCAGTATGTTTATTCTCCGTCAACAAATTTCATGTTTCTTCGTTAGTAAGCCAAAGAGTTAAAAGACTATAAATGAATGAAAAATATTTTAGGTTTTTTCTTCACCGTCCCAAAGTCTTAGGTTATTTTTATCAATAAGCACCAAACATAATAGACTATAGTAAGTGTAAAAAAATAATTATATTTTATTTTTTAACTCCATCACAAAATTTTAGGTTTTCCCTCCCTAAAAAACAAAGTTAAAAGACTATAATCCATGACATATATTTTATCTAATATAGGTAAAAATTAAAATTAAATAATCAAGATCAAACTTATTTATATTTACCTTTTTCACATTGAATTATGGTAAATTAGATGTAAATATGTTCAGTATGTTTCTTCTCCATCACCAAATTTAATGTTTCGTCGTCAGTAAGGCACAGAGTTAAAAGACTATAATTGAATGAAAAATATTTTAGGTTTTTTCTTCACCGTCCGAAAGTCTTAGGTTTTATTAATCACTAAGCACCAAAAATATTAGACTATAATATGTGTAAAAAATTAATTATATTTTATTTTTTAACTCCATCAAAAAAGTTTTAGGTTTTTCCCCAGTAAGAAACAAAGATAAATGACTATAATCCATGACATATATTTTATGTAATATAGGTAAAAATTAAAATTAAATAATCAAGATCAAATTTATCTATATTTACCTTTTTCACATTGAATTATGGTCAATTAGATGTAAATTTATTCAGTATGTTTCTTCTCCGTCAACAAATTTCACGTTTCTTCGTTTGTAAGCCAAAGAGTTAAAAGACTATAAATGAATGAAAAATATTTTAGGTTTTTTCTTCACCGTCCCAAAGTCTTAGGTTATTTTTATCAATAAGCACCAAACATAATAGACTATAGTAAGTGTAAAAAAATAATTATATTTTATTTTTTAACTCCATCACAAAATTTTAGGTTTTCCCTCCCTAAAAAACAAAGTTAAAAGACTATAATCCATGACATATATTTTATCTAATATAGGTAAAAATTAAAATTAAATAATCAAGATCAAACTTATTTGTATTTACCTTTTTCACATTGAATTATGGTAAATTAGATGTAAATATGTTCAATATGTTTCTTCTCCATCACCAAATTTCATGTTTCTTCGTCAGTAAGGCACAGAGTTAAAAGACTATAAATGAATGAAAAATATTTTAGGTTTTTTCTTCACCGTCCCAAAGTATTAGGTTTTTTTATCACTTAGCACCAAACATAATAGACTATAGTATGATGAAAAATTAATTACATTTATTTTTTATATCCATCAAATTTTTTTAGATTTTTCCCCAATAAAAAACAAAGTTTAAAAACTATAATCCATGACATATATTTTATATAATTTAGGTAAAAATTAAAATTAAATAATGAAGCTACAACTTATTTATATTTACCTTTTTCACATTGAATTATGGTAAATTAGATGTAAATTTATTCAGTATGTTTATTCTCCGTCAACAAATTTCATGTTTCTTCGTTAGTAAGCCAAAGAGTTAAAAGACTATAAATGAATGAAAAATATTTTAGGTTTTTTCTTCACCGTCCCAAAGTCTTAGGTTATTTTTATCAATAAGCACCAAACATAATAGACTATAGTAAGTGTAAAAAAATAATTATATTTTATTTTTTAACTCCATCACAAAATTTTAGGTTTTCCCTCCCTAAAAAACAAAGTTAAAAGACTATAATCCATGACATATATTTTATCTAATATAGGTAAAAATTAAAATTAAATAATCAAGATCAAACTTATTTATATTTACCTTTTTCACATTGAATTATGGTAAATTAGATGTAAATATGTTCAGTATGTTTCTTCTCCATCACCAAATTTCATGTTTCTTCGTCAGTAAGGCACAGAGTTAAAAGACTATATATGAATGAAAAATATTTTAGGTTTTTTCTTCACCGTCCCAAAGTATTAGGTTTTTTTAATCACTAAGCACCAAAAATATTAGACTATAATATGTGTAAAAAATTAATTATATTTTATTTTTTAACTCCATCAAAAAATTTTAGATTTTTCCCCAGTAAGAAACAAAGATAAAAGACTATAATCCATGACATATATTTTATGTAATATAGGTAAAAATTAAAATTAGATAATCAAGATCAAATTTATCAATATTTACCTTTTTCACATTGAATTATGGTAAATTAGATGTAAATTTATTCAGTATGTTTCTTCTCTGTCAACAAATTTCATGTTTCTTCGTCAGTAAGCCACAGAGTTAAGAGACTATAAATGAATGAAAAATATTTTAGGTTTTTTCTTCACCGTCCCAAAGTCTTAGGTTATTTTTATCATTAAGCACACACTTAATAGACTATAGTAAGTGTAAAAAAATAATTATATTTTATTTTTTAACTCCATCACAAAATTTTAGGTTTTCCCTCCCTAAAAAACAAAGTTAAAAGACTATAATCCATGGCATATATTTTGTCTAATATAGGTAAAAATTAAAATTAAATAATCAAGATCAAACTTATTTGTATTTACCTTTTTCACATTGAATTATGGTAAATTAGATGTAAATATGTTCAATATGTTTCTTCTCCATCACCAAATTTCATGTTTCTTCGTCAGTAAGGCACAGAGTTAAAAGACTATAAATGAATGAAAAATATTTTAGGTTTTTTCTTCACCGTCCCAAAGTATTAGGTTTTTTTATCACTTAGCACCAAACATAATAGACTATAGTATGATGAAAAATTAATTACATTTATTTTTTAACTCCATCAAATTTTTTTAGATTTTTGCCCAATAAAAAACAAAGTTTAAAAACTATAATCCATGACATATATTTTATATAATATAGGTAAAAATTAAAATTACATAATGAAGCTAAAACTTATTTATATTTACCTTTTTCACATTGAATTATGGTAAATTAGATGTAAATTTATTCAGTATGTTTCTTCTCCATCAACAAATTTCATGTTTCTTCGATAGTAAGCCAAAGAGTTAAAAGACTATAAATGAATGAAAAATATTTTAGGTTTTTTCTTCACCGTCCCAAAGTCTTAGGTTATTTTTATCAATAAGCACCAAACATAATAGACTATAGTAAGTGTAAAAAAATAATTATATTTTATTTTTTAACTCCATCACAAAATTTTAGGTTTTCCCTCCTAAAAAACAAAGTTAAAAGACTATAATCCATGACATATATTTTATCTAATATAGGTAAAAATTAAAATTAAATAATCAAGATCAAACTTATTTATATTTACCTTTTTCACATTGAATTATGGTAAATTAGATGTAAATATGTTCAGTATTTTTCTTCTCCATCACCAAATTTCATGTTTCTTCGTCAGTAAGGCACAGAGTTAAAAGACTATAAATGAATGAAAAATATTTTAGGGTTTTTCTTCACCGTCCGAAAGTCTTAGGTTTTTTTATTCACTAAGCACCAAAAATATTAGACTATAATATGTGTAAAAAATTAATTATATTTTATTTTTTAACTCCATCAAAAAATTTTAGGTTTTTCCCTAGTAAGAAACAAAGATAAAAGACTATAATCCATGACATATATTTTATGTAATATAGGTAAAAATTAAAATTAAATAATCAAGATCAAATTTATCTATATTTACCTTTTTCACATTGAATTATGGTCAATTAGATGTAAATTTATTCAGTATGTTTCTTCTCCGTCAACAAATTTCACGTTTCTTCGTTTGTAAGCCAAAGAGTTAAAAGACTATAAATGAATGAAAAATATTTTAGGTTTTTTCTTCACCGTCCCAAAGTCTTAGGTTATTTTTATCAATAAGCACCAAACATAATAGACTATAGTAAGTGTAAAAAACTAATTATATTTTATTTTTTAACTCCATCACAAAATTTTAGGTTTTCCCTCCCTAAAAAACAAAGTTAAAAGACTATAATCCATGACATATATTTTATCTAATATAGGTAAAAATTAAAATTAAATAATCAAGATCAAACTTATTTGTATTTACCTTTTTCACATTGAATTATGGTAAATTAGATGTAAATATGTTCAATATGTTTCTTCTCCATCACCAAATTTCATGTTTCTTCGTCAATAAGGCACAGAGTTAAAAGACTATAAATGAATGAAAAATATTTTAGGTTTTTTCTTCACCGTCCCAAAGTATTAGGTTTTTTTATCACTTAGCACCAAACATAATAGACTATAGTATGATGAAAAATTAATTACATTTATTTTTTATATCCATCAAATTTTTTTAGATTTTTCCCCAATAAAAAACAAAGTTTAAAAACTATAATCCAAGACATATATTTTATATAATTTAGGTAAAAATTAAAATTAAATAATGAAGCTACAACTTATTTATATTTACCTTTTTCACATTGAATTATGGTAAATTAGATGTAAATTTATTCAGTATGTTTATTCTCCGTCAACAAATTTCATGTTTCTTCGTTAGTAAGCCAAAGAGTTAAAAGACTATAAATGAATGAAAAATATTTTAGGTTTTTTCTTCACCGTCCCAAAGTCTTAGGTTATTTTTATCAATAAGCACCAAACATAATAGACTATAGTAAGTGTAAAAAAATAATTATATTTTATTTTTTAACTCCATCACAAAATTTTAGGTTTTCCCTCCCTAAAAAACAAAGTTAAAAGACTATAATCCATGACATATATTTTATCTAATATAGGTAAAAATTAAAATTAAATAATCAAGATCAAACTTATTTATATTTACCTTTTTCACATTGAATTATGGTAAATTAGATGTAAATATGTTCAGTATGTTTCTTCTCCATCACCAAATTTCATGTTTCTTCGTCATTAAGGCACAGAGTTAAAAGACTATATATGAATGAAAAATATTTTAGGTTTTTTCTTCACCGTCCCAAAGTATTAGGTTTTTTTAATCACTAAGCACCAAAAATATTAGACTATAATATGTGTAAAAAATTAATTATATTTTATTTTTTAACTCCATCAAAAAATTTTAGGTTTTTCCCCAGTAAGAAACAAAGATAAAAGACTATAATCCATGACATATATTTTATGTAATATAGGTAAAAATTAAAATTAAATAATCAAGATCAAATTTATCTATATTTACCTTTTTCACATTGAATTATGGTCAATTAGATGTAAATTTATTCAGTATGTTTCTTCTCCGTCAACAAATTTCACGTTTCTTCGTTTGTAAGCCAAAGAGTTAAAAGACTATAAATGAATGAAAAATATTTTAGGTTTTTTCTTCACCGTCCCAAAGTCTTAGGTTATTTTTATCAATAAGCACCAAACATAATAGACTATAGTAAGTGTAAAAAAATAATTATATTTTATTTTTTAACTCCATCACAAAATTTTAGGTTTTCCCTCCCTAAAAAACAAAGTTAAAAGACTATAATCCATGACATATATTTTATCTAATATAGGTAAAAATTAAAATTAAATAATCAAGATCAAACTTATTTGTATTTACCTTTTTCACATTGAATTATGGTAAATTAGATGTAAATATGTTCAATATGTTTCTTCTCCATCACCAAATTTCATGTTTCTTCGTCAGTAAGGCACAGAGTTAAAAGACTATAAATGAATGAAAAATATTTTAGGTTTTTTCTTCACCGTCCCAAAGTATTAGGTTTTTTTATCACTTAGCACCAAACATAATAGACTATAGTATGATGAAAAATTAATTACATTTATTTTTTAACTCCATCAAATTTTTTTAGATTTTTGCCCAATAAAAAACAAAGTTTAAAAACTATAATCCATGACATATATTTTATATAATTTAGGTAAAAACTAAAATTAAATAATGAAGCTACAACTTATTTATATTTACCTTTTTCACATTGAATTATGGTAAATTAGATGTAAATTTATTCAGTATGTTTCTTCTCCATCAACAAATTTCATGTTTCTTCGTTAGTAAGCCAAAGAGTTAAAAGACTATAAATGAATGAAAAATATTTTAGGTTTTTTCTTCACCGTCCCAAAGTCTTAGGTTATTTTTATCAATAAGCACCAAACATAATAGACTATAGTAAGTGTAAAAAAATAATTATATTTTATTTTTTAACTCCATGACAAAATTTTAGGTTTTCCCTCCCTAAAAAACAAAGTTAAAAGACTATAATCCATGACATATATTTTATCTAATATAGGTAAAAATTAAAATTAAATAATCAAGATCAAACTTATTTATATTTACCTTTTTCACATTGAATTATGGTAAATTAGATGTAAATATGTTCAGTATGTTTCTTCTCCATCACCAAATTTCATGTTTCTTCGTAAGTAAGGCACAGAGTTAAAAGACTATAAATGAATGAAAAATATTTTAGGTTTTTTCTTCACCGTCCCAAAGTATTAGGTTTTTTTAATCACTAAGCACCAAAAATATTAGACTATAATATGTGTAAAAAATTAATTATATTTTATTTTTTAACTCCATCAAAAAATTTTAGGTTTTTCCCCAGTAAGAAACAAAGATAAAAGACTATAATCCATGACATATATTTTATGTAATATAGGTAAAAATTAAAATTAAATAATCAAGATCAAATTTATCTATATTTACCTTTTTCACATTGAATTATGGTCAATTAGATGTAAATTTATTCAGTATGTTTCTTCTCCGTCAACAAATTTCACGTTTCTTCATTTGTAAGCCAAAGAGTTAAAAGACTATAAATGAATGAAAAATATATTAGGTTTTTTCTTCACCGTCCCAAAGTCTTAGGTTATTTTTATCAATAAGCACCAAACATAATAGACTATAGTAAGTGTAAAAAAATAATTATATTTTATTTTTTAACTCCATCACAAAATTTTAGGTTTTCCCTCCCTAAAAAACAAAGTTAAAAGACTATAATCCATGGCATATATTTTATCTAATATAGGTAAAAATTAAAATTAAATAATCAAGATCAAACTTATTTGTATTTACCTTTTTCACATTGAATTATGGTAAATTAGATGTAAATATGTTCAATATGTTTCTTCTCCATCACCAAATTTCATGTTTCTTCGTCAGTAAGGCACAGAGTTAAAAGACTATAAATGAATGAAAAATATTTTAGGTTTTTTCTTCACCGTCCCAAAGTATTAGGTTTTTTTATCACTTAGCACCAAACATAATAGACTATAGTATGATGAAAAATTAATTACATTTATTTTTAACTCCATCAAATTTTTTTAGATTTTTCCCCAATAAAAATCAAAGTTTAAAAACTATAATCCATGACATATATTTTATATAATATAGGTAAAAATTAAAATTAAATAATGAAGCTAAAACTTATTTATATTTGCCTTTTTCACATTGAATTATGGTAAATTAGATGTAAATTTATTCAGTATGTTTCTTCTCCATCAACAAATTTCATGTTTCTTCGATAGTAAACCAAAGAGTTAAAAGACTATAAATGAATGAAAAATATTTTAGGTTTTTTCTTCACCGTCCCAAAGTCTTAGGTTATTTTTATCAATAAGCACCAAACATAATAGACTATAGTAAGTGTAAAAAAATAATTATATTTTATTTTTTAACTCCATCACAAAATTTTAGGTTTTCCCTCCCTAAAAAACAAAGTTAAAAGACTATAATCCATGACATATATTTTATGTAATATAGGTAAAAATTAAAATTAAATAATCAAGATCAAACTTATCAATATTTACCTTTTTCACATTGAATTATGGTCAATTAGATGTAAATTTATTCAATATGTTTCTTCTCTGTCAACAAATTTCATGTTTCTTCGTCAGTAAGCCACAGAGTTAAAAGACTATAAATGAATGAAAAATATTTTAGGTTTTTTCTTCACCGTCCCAAAGTCTTAGGTTATTTTTATCAATAAGCACCAAACATAATAGACTATAGTAAGTGTAAAAAAATAATTATATTTTATTTTTTAACTCCATCACAAAATTTTAGGTGTTCCCTCCCTAAAAAACAAAGTTAAAAGACTATAATCCATGACATATATTTTATCTAATATAGGTAAAAATTAAAATTAAATAATCAAGATCAAACTTATTTATATTTACCTTTTTCACATTGAATTATGGTAAATTAGATGTAAATATGTTCAGTATGTTTCTTCTCCATCACCAAATTTCATGTTTCTTCGTCAGTAAGGCACAGAGTTAAAAGACTATAAATGAACGAAAAATATTTTAGGTTTTTTCTTCACCGTCCGAAAGTCTTAGGTTTTTTTATTCACTAAGCACAAAAAATATTAGATTATAATATGTGTAAAAAATTAATTATATTTTATTTTTTAACTCCATCAAAAAATTTTAGGTTTTTCCCCAGTAAGAATTAAAGATAAAAGACTATAATCCATGACATATATTTTATGTAATATAGGTAAAAATTAAAATTAAATAATCAAGATCAAATTTATCTATATTTACCTTTTTCACATTGAATTATGGTCAATTAGATGTAAATTTATTCAGTATGTTTCTTCTCCGTCAACAAATTTCACATTTCTTCGTTTGTAAGCCAAAGAGTTAAAAGACTATAAATGAATGAAAAATATTTTAGGTTTTTTCTTCACCGTCCCAAAGTCTTAGGTTATTTTTATCAATAAGCACCAAACATAATAGACTATAGTAAGTGTAAAAAAATAATTATATTTTATTTTTTAACTCCATCACAAAATTTTAGGTTTTCCCTCCCTAAAAAACAAAGTTAAAAGACTATAATCCATGACATATATTTTATCTAATATAGGTAAAAATTAAAAGTAAATAATCAAGATCAAACTTATTTATATTTACCTTTTTCACATTGAATTATGGTAAATTAGATGTAAATATGTTCAGTATGTTTCTTCTCCATCACCAAATTTCATGTTTCTTCGTCAGTAAGGCACAGAGTTAAAAGACTATATATGAATGAAAAATATTTTAGGTTTTTTCTTCACCGTCCCAAAGTATTAGGTTTTTTTAATCACTAAGCACCAAAAATATTAGACTATAATATGTGGAAAAAATTAATTATGTTTTATTTTTTAACTCCATCAAAAAATTTTAGGTTTTTCCCCAGTAAGAAACAAAGATAAAAGACTATAATCCATGACATATATTTTATGTAATATAGGTAAAAATTAAAATTAAATAATCAAGATCAAACTTATCAATATTTACCTTTTTCACATTGAATTATGGTCAATTAGATGTAAATTTATTCAATATGTTTCTTCTCTGTCAACAAATTTCATGTTTCTTCGTCAGTAAGCCACAGAGTTAAAAGACTATAAATGAATGAAAAATATTTTAGGTTTTTTCTTCACCGTCCCAAAGTCTTAGGTTATTTTTATCAATAAGCACCAAACATAATAGACTATAGTAAGTGTAAAAAAATAATTATATTTTATTTTTTAACTCCATCACAAAATTTTAGGTGTTCCCTCCCTAAAAAACAAAGTTAAAAGACTATAATCCATGACATATATTTTATCTAATATAGGTAAAAATTAAAATTAAATAATCAAGATCAAACTTATTTATATTTACCTTTTTCACATTGAATTATGGTAAATTAGATGTAAATATGTTCAGTATGTTTCTTCTCCATCACCAAATTTCATGTTTCTTCGTCAGTAAGGCACAGAGTTAAAAGACTATAAATGAACGAAAAATATTTTAGGTTTTTTCTTCACCGTCCGAAAGTCTTAGGTTTTTTTATTCACTAAGCACCAAAAATATTAGATTATAATATGTGTAAAAAATTAATTATATTTTATTTTTTAACTCCATCAAAAAATTTTAGGTTTTTCCCCAGTAAGAATTAAAGATAAAAGACTATAATCCATGACATATATTTTATGTAATATAGGTAAAAATTAAAATTAAATAATCAAGATCAAATTTATCTATATTTACCTTTTTCACATTGAATTATGGTCAATTAGATGTAAATTTATTCAGTATGTTTCTTCTCCGTCAACAAATTTCACATTTCTTCGTTTGTAAGCCAAAGAGTTAAAAGACTATAAATGAATGAAAAATATTTTAGGTTTTTTCTTCACCGTCCCAAAGTCTTAGGTTATTTTTATCAATAAGCACCAAACATAATAGACTATAGTAAGTGTAAAAAAATAATTATATTTTATTTTTTAACTCCATCACAAAATTTTAGGTTTTCCCTCCCTAAAAAACAAAGTTAAAAGACTATAATCCATGACATATATTTTATCTAATATAGGTAAAAATTAAAAGTAAATAATCAAGATCAAACTTATTTATATTTACCTTTTTCACATTGAATTATGGTAAATTAGATGTAAATATGTTCAGTATGTTTCTTCTCCATCACCAAATTTCATGTTTCTTCGTCAGTAAGGCACAGAGTTAAAAGACTATATATGAATGAAAAATATTTTAGGTTTTTTCTTCACCGTCCCAAAGTATTAGGTTTTTTTAATCACTAAGCACCAAAAATATTAGACTATAATATGTGGAAAAAATTAATTATGTTTTATTTTTTAACTCCATCAAAAAATTTTAGGTTTTTCCCCAGTAAGAAACAAAGATAAAAGACTATAATCCATGACATATATTTTATGTAATATAGGTAAAAATTAAAATTAAATAATCAAGATCAAATTTATCTATATTTACCTTTTTCACATTGAATTCTGGTCAATTAGATGTAAATTTATTCAGTATGTTTCTTCTCCGTCAACAAATTTCACGTTTCTTCGTTTGTAAGCCAAAGAGTTAAAAGACTATAAATGAATGAAAAATATTTTAGGTTTTTTCTTCACCGTCCCAAAGTCTTAGGTTATTTTTATCAATAAGCACCAAACATAATAGACTATAGTAAGTGTAAAAAAATAATTATATTTTATTTTTTAACTCCATCACAAAATTTTAGGTTTTCCCTCCCTAAAAAACAAAGTTAAAAGACTATAATCCATGACATATATTTTATCTAATATAGGTAAAAATTAAAAGTAAATAATCAAGATCAAACTTATTTATATTTACCTTTTTCACATTTAATTATGGTAAATTAGATGTAAATATGTTCAGTATGTTTCTTCTCCATCACCAAATTTCATGTTTCTTCGTCAGTAAGGCACAGAGTTAAAAGACTATATATGAATGAAAAATATTTTAGGTTTTTTCTTCACCGTCCCAAAGTATTAGGTTTTTTTAATCACTAAGCACCAAAAATATTAGACTATAATATGTGGAAAAAATTAATTATGTTTTATTTTTTAACTCCATCAAAAAATTTTAGGTTTTTCCCCAGTAAGAAACAAAGATAAAAGACTATAATCCATGACATATATTTTATGTAATATAGGTAAAAATTAAAATTAAATAATCAAGATCAAATTTATCTATATTTACCTTTTTCACATTGAATTCTGGTCAATTAGATGTAAATTTATTCAGTATGTTTCTTCTCCGTCAACAAATTTCACGTTTCTTCGTTTGTAAGCCAAAGAGTTAAAAGACTATAAATGAATGAAAAATATTTTAGGTTTTTTCTTCACCGTCCCAAAGTCTTAGGTTATTTTTATCAATAAGCACCAAACATAATAGACTATAGTAAGTGTAAAAAAATAATTATATTTTATTTTTTAACTCCATCACAAAATTTTAGGTTTTCCCTCCCTAAAAAACAAAGTTAAAAGACTATAATCCATGACATATATTTTATCTAATATAGGTAAAAATTAAAATTAAATAATCAAGATCAAACTTATTTGTATTTACCTTTTTCACATTGAATTATGGTAAATTAGATGTAAATATGTTCAATATGTTTCTTCTCCATCACCAAATTTCATGTTTCTTCGTCAGTAAGGCACAGAGTTAAAAGGACTATAAATGAATGAAAAATATTTTAGGTTTTTTCTTCACCGTCCCAAAGTATTAGGTTTTTTTATCACTTAGCACCAAACATAATAGACTATAGTATGATGAAAAATTAATTACATTTATTTTTTAACTCCATCAAATTTTTTTAGATTTTTGCCCAATAAAAAACAAAGTTTAAAAATTATAATCCATGACATATATTTTATATAATTTAGGTAAAAACTAAAATTAAATAATGAAGCTACAACTTATTTATATTTACCTTTTTCACATTGAATTATGGTAAATTAGATGTAAATTTATTCAGTATGTTTCTTCTCCATCAACAAATTTCATGTTTCTTCGTTAGTAAGCCAAAGAGTTAAAAGACTATAAATGAATGAAAAATATTTTAGGTTTTTTCTTCACCGTCCCAAAGTCTTAGGTTATTTTTATCAATAAGCACCAAACATAATAGACTATAGTAAGTGTAAAAAAATAATTATATTTTATTTTTTAACTCCATCACAAAATTTTAGGTTTTCCCTCCCTAAAAAACAAAGTTAAAAGACTATAATCCATGACATATATTTTATCTAATATAGGTAAAAATTAAAAGTAAATAATCAAGATCAAACTTATTTATATTTACCTTTTTCACATTTAATTATGGTAAATTAGATGTAAATATGTTCAGTATGTTTCTTCTCCTTCACCAAATTTCATG
The DNA here is from genome assembly GCA_963859935.3 of Lathyrus sativus. Taxonomy (NCBI): domain Eukaryota; kingdom Viridiplantae; phylum Streptophyta; class Magnoliopsida; order Fabales; family Fabaceae; genus Lathyrus; species Lathyrus sativus. The sequence continues at coordinate 13,093 of CAWUDS030007135.1, forward strand.
TTTCTTCGTCAGTAAGGCACAGAGTTAAAAGACTATATATGAATGAAAAATATTTTAGGTTTTTTCTTCACCGTCCCAAAGTATTAGGTTTTTTTAATCACTAAGCACCAAAAATATTAGACTATAATATGTGGAAAAAATTAATTATGTTTTATTTTTTAACTCCATCAAAAAATTTTAGGTTTTTCCCCAGTAAGAAACAAAGATAAAAGACTATAATCCATGACATATATTTTATGTAATATAGGTAAAAATTAAAATTAAATAATCAAGATCAAATTTATCTATATTTACCTTTTTCACATTGAATTATGGTCAATTAGATGTAAATTTATTCAGTATGTTTCTTCTCCGTCAACAAATTTCACGTTTCTTCGTTTGTAAGCCAAAGAGTTAAAAGACTATAAATGAATGAAAAATATTTTAGGTTTTTTCTTCACCGTCCCAAAGTCTTAGGTTTTTTTTATCAATAAGCACCAAACATAATAGACTATAGTAAGTGTAAAAAAATAATTATATTTTATTTTTTAACTCCATCACAAAATTTTAGGTTTTCCCTCCCTAAAAAACAAAGTTAAAAGACTATAATCCATGACATATATTTTATCTAATATAGGTAAAAATTAAAATTAAATAATCAAGATCAAACTTATTTGTATTTACCTTTTTCACATTGAATTATGGTAAATTAGATGTAAATATGTTCAATATGTTTCTTCTCCATCACCAAATTTCATGTTTCTTCGTCAGTAAGGCACAGAGTTAAAAGGACTATAAATGAATGAAAAATATTTTAGGTTTTTTCTTCACCGTCCCAAAGTATTAGGTTTTTTTATCACTTAGCACCAAACATAATAGACTATAGTATGATGAAAAATTAATTACATTTATTTTTTAACTCCATCAAATTTTTTTAGATTTTTGCCCAATAAAAAACAAAGTTTAAAAATTATAATCCATGACATATATTTTATATAATTTAGGTAAAAACTAAAATTAAATAATGAAGCTACAACTTATTTATATTTACCTTTTTCACATTGAATTATGGTAAATTAGATGTAAATTTATTCAGTATGTTTCTTCTCCATCAACAAATTTCATGTTTCTTCGTTAGTAAGCCAAAGAGTTAAAAGACTATAAATGAATGAAAAATATTTTAGGTTTTTTCTTCACCGTCCCAAAGTCTTAGGTTATTTTTATCAATAAGCACCAAACATAATAGACTATAGTAAGTGTAAAAAAATAATTATATTTTATTTTTTAACTCCATCACAAAATTTTAGGTTTTCCCTCCCTAAAAAACAAAGTTAAAAGACTATAATCCATGACATATATTTTATCTAATATAGGTAAAAATTAAAAGTAAATAATCAAGATCAAACTTATTTATATTTACCTTTTTCACATTTAATTATGGTAAATTAGATGTAAATATGTTCAGTATGTTTCTTCTCCATCACCAAATTTCATGTTTCTTCGTCAGTAAGGCACAGAGTTAAAAGACTATATATGAATGAAAAATATTTTAGGTTTTTTCTTCACCGTCCCAAAGTATTAGGTTTTTTTAATCACTAAGCACCAAAAATATTAGACTATAATATGTGGAAAAAATTAATTATGTTTTGTTTTTTAACTCCATCAAAAAATTTTAGGTTTTTCCCCAGTAAGAAACAAAGATAAAAGACTATAATCCATGACATATATTTTATGTAATATAGGTAAAAATTAAAATTAAATAATCAAGATCAAATTTATCTATATTTACCTTTTTCACATTGAATTATGGTCAATTAGATGTAAATTTATTCAGTATGTTTCTTCTCCGTCAACAAATTTCACGTTTCTTCGTTTGTAAGCCAAAGAGTTAAAAGACTATAAATGAATGAAAAATATTTTAGGTTTTTTCTTCACCGTCCCAAAGTCTTAGGTTATTTTTATCAATAAGCACCAAACATAATAGACTATAGTAAGTGTAAAAAAATAATTATATTTTATTTTTTAACTCCATCACAAAATTTTAGGTTTTCCCTCCCTAAAAAACAAAGTTAAAAGACTATAATCCATGACATATATTTTATCTAATATAGGTAAAAATTAAAATTAAATAATCAAGATCAAACTTATTTGTATTTACCTTTTTCACATTGAATTATGGTAAATTAGATGTAAATATGTTCAATATGTTTCTTCTCCATCACCAAATTTCATGTTTCTTCGTCAGTAAGGCACAGAGTTAAAAGACTATAAATGAATGAAAAATATTTTAGGTTTTTTCTTCACCGTCCCAAAGTATTAGGTTTTTTTATCACTTAGCACCAAACATAATAGACTATAGTATGATGAAAAATTAATTACATTTATTTTTTAACTCCATCAAATTTTTTTAGATTTTTGCCCAATAAAAAACAAAGTTTAAAAATTATAATCCATGACATATATTTTATATAATTTAGGTAAAAACTAAAATTAAATAATGAAGCTACAACTTATTTATATTTACCTTTTTCACATTGAATTATGGTAAATTAGATGTAAATTTATTCAGTATGTTTCTTCTCCATCAACAAATTTCATGTTTCTTCGTTAGTAAGCCAAAGAGTTAAAAGACTATAAATGAATGAAAAATATTTTAGGTTTTTTCTTCACCGTCCCAAAGTCTTAGGTTATTTTTATCAATAAGCACCAAACATAATAGACTATAGTAAGTGTAAAAAAATAATTATATTTTATTTTTTAACTCCATCACAAAATTTTAGGTTTTCCCTCCCTAAAAAACAAAGTTAAAAGACTATAATCCATGACATATATTTTATCTAATAAAGGTAAAAATTAAAATTAAATAATCAAGATCAAACTTATTTATATTTACCTTTTTCACATTGAATTATGGTAAATTAGATGTAAATATGTTCAGTATGTTTCTTCTCCATCACCAAATTTCATGTTTCTTCGTCAGTAAGGCACAGAGTTAAAAGACTATATATGAATGAAAAATATTTTAGGTTTTTTCTTCACCGTCCCAAAGTATTAGGTTTTTTTAATCACTAAGCACCAAAAATATTAGACTATAATATGTGTAAAAAATTAATTATATTTTATTTTTTAACTCCATCAAAAAATTTTAGGTTTTTCCCCAGTAAGAAACAAAGATAAAAGACTATAATCCATGACATATATTTTATGTAATATAGGTAAAAATTAAAATTAAATAATCAAGATCAAATTTATCAATATTTACCTTTTTCACATTGAATTATGGTCAATTAGATGTAAATTTATTCAATATGTTTCTTCTCTGTCAACAAATTTCATGTTTCTTCGTCAGTAAGCCACAGAGTTAAAAGACTATAAATGAATGAAAAATATTTTAGGTTTTTTCTTCACCGTCCCAAAGTCTTAGGTTATTTTTATCAATAAGCACCAAACATAATAGACTATAGTAAGTGTAAAAAAATAATTATATTTTATTTTTTAACTCCATCACAAAATTTTAGGTTTTCCCTCCCTAAAAAACAAAGTTAAAAGACTATAATCCATGACATATATTTTATCTAATATAGGTAAAAATTAAAATTAAATAATCAAGATCAAACTTATTTATATTTACCTTTTTCACATTGAATTATGGTAAATTAGATGTAAATATGTTCAGTATGTTTCTTCTCCATCACCAAATTTCATGTTTCTTCGTCAGTAAGGCACAGAGTTAAAAGACTATAAATGAACGAAAAATATTTTAGGTTTTTTCTTCACCGTCCGAAAGTCTTAGTTTTTTTTATTCACTAAGCACCAAAAATATTAGACTATAATATGTGTAAAAAATTAATTATATTTTATTTTTTAACTCCATCAAAAAATTTTAGGTTTTTCCCCAGTAAGAAACAAAGATAAAAGACTATAATCCATGACATATATTTTATGTAATATAGGTAAAAATTAAAATTAAATAATCAAGATCAAATTTATCTATATTTACCTTTTTCACATTGAATTATGGTCAATTAGATGTAAATTTATTCAGTATGTTTCTTCTCCATCAACAAATTTCACATTTCTTCGTTTGTAAGCCAAAGAGTTAAAAGACTATAAATGAATGAAAAATATTTTAGGTTTTTTCTTCACCGTCCCAAAGTCTTAGGTTATTTTTATCAATAAGCACCAAACATAATAGACTATAGTAAGTGTAAAAAAATAATTATATTTTATTTTTTAACTCCATCACAAAATTTTAGGTGTTCCCTCCCTAAAAAAAAAGTTAAAAGACTATAATCCATGACATATATTTTATCTAATATAGGTAAAAATTAAAATTAAATAATCAACATCAAACTTATTTATATTTACCTTTTTCACATTGAATTATGGTAAATTAGATGTAAATATGTTCAGTATGTTTCTTCTCCATCACCAAATTTCATGTTTCTTCGTCAGTAAGGCACAGAGTTAAAAGACTATAAATGAACGAAAAATATTTTAGGTTTTTTCTTCACCGTCCGAAAGTCTTAGGTTTTTTTATTCACTAAGCACCAAAAATATTAGACTATAATATGTGTAAAAAATTAATTATATTTTATTTTTTAACTCCATCAAAAAATTTTAGGTTTTTCCCCAGTAAGAAACAAAGATAAAAGACTATAATCCATGACATATATTTTATGTAATATAGGTAAAAATTAAAATTAAATAATCAAGATCAAATTTATCAATATTTACCTTTTTCACATTGAATTATGGTAAATTAGATGTAAATTTATTCAGTATGTTTCTTCTCTGTCAACAAATTTCATGTTTCTTCGTCAGTAAGCCACAGAATTAAAAGACTATAAATGAATGAAAAATATTTTAGGTTTTTTCTTCACCGTCCCAAAGTCTTAGGTTATTTTTATCATTAAGCACACACTTAATAGACTATAGTAAGTGTAAAAAAATAATTATTTCTTATTTTTTAACTCCATCACAAAATTTTAGGTTTTTGCTCCCTAAAAAACAAAGTTAAAAGACTATAATCCATGACATATATTTTATCTAATATAGGTAAAAATTAAAATTAAATAATCAAGATCAAACTTATTTGTATTTACCTTTTTCACATTGAATTATGGTAAATTAGATGTAAATATGTTCAATATGTTTCTTCTCCATCACCAAATTTCATGTTTCTTCGTCAGTAAGGCACAGAGTTAAAAGACTATAAATGAATGAAAAATATTTTAGGTTTTTTCTTCACCGTCCCAAAGTATTAGGTTTTTTTATCACTTAGCACCAAACATAATAGACTATAGTATGATGAAAAATTAATTACATTTATTTTTTAACTCCATCAAATTTTTTTAGATTTTTGCCCAATAAAAAACAAAGTTTAAAAACTATAATCCATGACATATATTTTATATAATTTAGGTAAAAACTAAAATTAAATAATGAAGCTACAACTTATTTATATTTACCTTTTTCACATTGAATTATGGTAAATTAGATGTAAATTTATTCAGTATGTTTCTTCTCCATCAACAAATTTCATGTTTCTTCGATAGTAAGCCAAAGAGTTAAAAGACTATAAATGAATGAAAAATATTTTAGGTTTTTTCTTCACCGTCCCAAAGTCTTAGGTTATTTTTATCAATAAGCACCAAACATAATAGACTATAGTAAGTGTAAAAAAATAATTATATTTTATTTTTTAACTCCATCACAAAATTTTAGGTGTTCCCTCCCTAAAAAAAAAAGTTAAAAGACTATAATCCATGACATATATTTTATCTAATATAGGTAAAAATTAAAATTAAATAATCAACATCAAACTTATTTATATTTACCTTTTTCACATTGAATTATGGTAAATTAGATGTAAATATGTTCAGTATGTTTCTTCTCCATCACCAAATTTCATGTTTCTTCGTCAGTAAGGCACAGAGTTAAAAGACTATAAATGAACGAAAAATATTTTAGGTTTTTTCTTCACCGTCCGAAAGTCTTAGGTTTTTTTATTCACTAAGCACCAAAAATATTAGACTATAATATGTGTAAAAAATTAATTATATTTTATTTTTTAACTCCATCAAAAAATTTTAGGTTTTTCCCCAGTAAGAAACAAAGATAAAAGACTATAATCCATGACATATATTTTATGTAATATAGGTAAAAATTAAAATTAAATAATCAAGATCAAATTTATCAATATTTACCTTTTTCACATTGAATTATGGTAAATTAGATGTAAATTTATTCAGTATGTTTCTTCTCTGTCAACAAATTTCATGTTTCTTCGTCAGTAAGCCACAGAATTAAAAGACTATAAATGAATGAAAAATATTTTAGGTTTTTTCTTCACCGTCCCAAAGTCTTAGGTTATTTTTATCATTAAGCACACACTTAATAGACTATAGTAAGTGTAAAAAAATAATTATTTCTTATTTTTTAACTCCATCACAAAATTTTAGGTTTTTGCTCCCTAAAAAACAAAGTTAAAAGACTATAATCCATGACATATATTTTATCTAATATAGGTAAAAATTAAAATTAAATAATCAAGATCAAACTTATTTGTATTTACCTTTTTCACATTGAATTATGGTAAATTAGATGTAAATATGTTCAATATGTTTCTTCTCCATCACCAAATTTCATGTTTCTTCGTCAGTAAGGCACAGAGTTAAAAGACTATAAATGAATGAAAAATATTTTAGGTTTTTTCTTCACCGTCCCAAAGTATTAGGTTTTTTTATCACTTAGCACCAAACATAATAGACTATAGTATGATGAAAAATTAATTACATTTATTTTTTAACTCCATCAAATTTTTTTAGATTTTTGCCCAATAAAAAACAAAGTTTAAAAACTATAATCCATGACATATATTTTATATAATTTAGGTAAAAACTAAAATTAAATAATGAAGCTACAACTTATTTATATTTACCTTTTTCACATTGAATTATGGTAAATTAGATGTAAATTTATTCAGTATGTTTCTTCTCCATCAACAAATTTCATGTTTCTTCGATAGTAAGCCAAAGAGTTAAAAGACTATAAATGAATGAAAAATATTTTAGGTTTTTTCTTCACCGTCCCAAAGTCTTAGGTTATTTTTATCAATAAGCACCAAACATAATAGACTATAGTAAGTGTAAAAAAATAATTATATTTTATTTTTTAACTCCATCACAAAATTTTAGGTTTTCCCTCCCTAAAAAACAAAGTTAAAAGACTATAATCCATGACATATATTTTATCTAATATAGGTAAAAATTAAAATTAAATAATCAAGATCAAACTTATTTATATTTACCTTTTTCACATTGAATTATGGTAAATTAGATGTAAATATGTTCAGTATGTTTCTTCTCCATCACCAAATTTCATGTTTCTTCGTCAGTAAGGCACAGAGTTAAAAGACTATAAATGAATGAAAAATATTTTAGGTTTTTTCTTCGCCGTCCGAAAGTTTTAGGTTTTTTTATTCACTAAGCACCAAAAATATTAGACTATAATATGTGTAAAAAATTAATTATATTTTATTTTTTAACTCCACCAAAAATTTTAGGTTTTTCCCCAGTAAGAAACAAAGATAAAAGACTATAATCCATGACATATATTTTATGTAATATAGGTAAAAATTAAAATTAAATAATCAAGATCAAATTTATCTATATTTACCTTTTTCACATTGAATTATGGTCAATTAGATGTAAATTTATTCAGTATGTTTCTTCTCCGTCAACAAATTTCACGTTTCTTCGTTTGTAAGCCAAAGAGTTAAAAGACTATAAATGAATGAAAAATATTTTAGGTTTTTTCTTCACCGTCCCAAAGTCTTAGGTTATTTTTATCAATAAGCACCAAACATAATAGACTATAGTAAGTGTAAAAAATAATTATATTTTATTTTTTAACTCCATCACAAAATTTTAGGTTTTCCCTCCCTAAAAAACAAAGTTAAAAGACTATAATCCATGGCATATATTTTATCTAATATAGGTAAAAATTAAAATTAAATAATCAAGATCAAACTTATTTGTATTTACCTTTTTCACATTGAATTATGGTAAATTAGATGTAAATATGTTCAATATGTTTCTTCTCCATCACCAAATTTCATGTTTCTTCGTCAGTAAGGCACAGAGTTAAAAGACTATAAATGAATGAAAAATATTTTAGGTTTTTTCTACACCGTCCGAAAGTCTTAGGTTTTTTTAATCACTAAGCACCAAAAATATTAGACAATAATATGTGTAAAAAATTAATTATATTTTATTTTTTAACTCCATCAAATAAGTTTTAGGTTTTTCCCCAGTAAGAAACAAAGATAAAAGACTATAATCCATGACATATATTTTATGTAATATAGGTAAAAATTAAAATTAAATAATCAAGATCAAATTTATCAATATTTACCTTTTTCACATTGAATTATGGTCAATTAGATGTAAATTTATTCAATATGTTTCTTCTCTGTCAACAAATTTCATGTTTCTTCGTCAGTAAGCCACAGAGTTAAAAGACAATAAATGAATGAAAAATATTTTAGGTTTTTTCTTCACCGTCCCAAAGTCTTAGGTTATTTTTATCAATAAGCACCAAACATAATAGACTATAGTAAGTGTAAAAAAATAATTATATTTTATTTTTTAACTCCATCACAAAATTTTAGGTGTTCCCTCCCTAAAAAACAAAGTTAAAAGACTATAATCCATGACATATATTTTATCTAATATAGGTAAAAATTAAAATTAAATAATCAAGATCAAACTTATTTATATTTACCTTTTTCACATTGAATTATGGTAAATTAGATGTAAATATGTTCAGTATGTTTCTTCTCCATCACCAAATTTCATGCTTCTTCGTCAGTAAGGCACAGAGTTAAAAGACTATAAATGAACGAAAAATATTTTAGGTTTTTTCTTCACCGTCCGAAAGTCTTAGGTTTTTTTATTCACTAAGCACCAAAAATATTAAACTATAATATGTGTAAAAAATTAATTATATTTTATTTTTTAACTCCATCAAAAAATTTTAGGTTTTTCCCCAGTAAGAAACAAAGATAAAAGACTATAATCCATGACATATATTTTATGTAATATAGGTAAAAATTAAAATTAAATAATCAAGATCAAATTTATCTATATTTACCTTTTTCACATTGAATTATGGTCAATTAGATGTAAATTTATTCAGTATGTTTCTTCTCCGTCAACAAATTTCACATTTCTTCGTTTGTAAGCCAAAGAGTTAAAAGACTATAAATGAATGAAAAATATTTTAGGTTTTTTCTTCACCGTCCCAAAGTCTTAGGTTATTTTTATCAATAAGCACCAAACATAATAGACTATAGTAAGTGTAAAAAAATAATTATATTTTATTTTTTAACTCCATCACAAAATTTTAGGTTTTCCCTCCCTAAAAAACAAAGTTAAAAGACTATAATCCATGGCATATATTTTATCTAATATAGGTAAAAATTAAAATTAAATAATCAAGATCAAACTTATTTGTATTTACCTTTTTCACATTGAATTATGGTAAATTAGATGTAAATATGTTCAATATGTTTCTTCTCCATCACCAAATTTCATGTTTCTTCGTCAGTAAGGCACAGAGTTAAAAGACTATAAATGAATGAAAAATATTTTAGGTTTTTTCTTCACCGTCCCAAAGTATTAGGTTTTTTTATCACTTAGCACCAAACATAATAGACTATAGTATGATGAAAAATTAATTACATTTATTTTTTAACTCCATCAAATTTTTTTAGATTTTTGCCCAATAAAAAACAAAGTTTAAAAACTATAATCCATGACATATATTTTATATAATTTAGGTAAAAATTAAAATTAAATAATGAAGCTACAACTTATTTATATTTACCTTTTTCACATTGAATTATGGTAAATTAGATGTAAATTTATTCAGTATGTTTATTCTCCGTCAACAAATTTCATGTTTCTTCGTTAGTAAGCCAAAGAGTTAAAAGACTATAAATGAATGAAAAATATTTTAGGTTTTTTCTTCACCGTCCCAAAGTCTTAGGTTATTTTTATCAATAAGCACCAAACATAATAGACTATAGTAAGTGTAAAAAAATAATTATATTTTATTTTTTAACTCCATCACAAAATTTTAGGTTTTCCCTCCCTAAAAAACAAAGTTAAAAGACTATAATCCATGACATATATTTTATCTAATATAGGTAAAAATTAAAATTAAATAATCAAGATCAAACTTATTTATATTTACCTTTTTCACATTGAATTATGGTAAATTAGATGTAAATATGTTCAGTATGTTTCTTCTCCATCACCAAATTTCATGTTTCTTCGTCAGTAAGGCACAGAGTAAAAAGACTATATATGAATGAAAAATATTTTAGGTTTTTTCTTCACCGTCCCAAAGTATTAGTTTTTTTTAATCACTAAGCACCAAAAATATTAGACTATAATATGTGTAAAAAATTAATTATATTTTATTTTTTAACTCCATCAAAAAATTTTAGGTTTTCCCCCAGTAAGAAACAAAGATAAAAGACTCTAATCCATGACATATATTTTATGTAATATAGGTAAAAATTAAAATTAAATAATCAAGATCAAATTTATCAATATTTACCTTTTTCACATTGAATTATGGTAAATTCGATGTAAATTTATTCAGTATGTTTCTTCTCTGTCAACAAATTTTATGTTTCTTCGTCAGTAAGCCACAGAGTTAAAAGACTATAAATGAATGAAAAATATTTTAGGTTTTTTCTTCACCGTCCCAAAGTCTTAGGTTATTTTTATCATTAAGCACACACTTAATAGACTATAGTAAGTGTAAAAAAATAATTATATTTTATTTTTTAACTCCATCATAAAATTTTAGGTTTTCCCTCCCTAAAAAACAAAGTTAAAAGACTATAATCCATGACATATATTTTATCTAATATAGGTAAAAATTAAAATTAAATAATCAAGATCAAACTTATTTGTATTTACCTTTTTCACATTGAATTATGGTAAATTAGATGTAAATATGTTCAATATGTTTCTTCTCCATCACCAAATTTCATGTTTCTTCGTCAGTAAGGCATAGAGTTAAAAGACTATAAATGAATGAAAAATATTTTAGGTTTTTTCTTCACCGTCCCAAAGTATTAGGTTTTTTTAATCACTTAGCACCAAACATAATAGACTATAGTATGATGAAAAATTAATTACATTTATTTTGTAACTCCATCAAATTTTTTTAGATTTTTCCCCAATAAAAATCAAAGTTTAAAAACTATAATCCATGACATATATTTTATATAATATAGGTAAAAATTAAAATTAAATAATGAAGCTAAAACTTATTTATATTTACCTTTTTCACATTGAATTATGGTAAATTAGATGTAAATTTATTCAGTATGTTTCTTCTCCATCAACAAATTTCATGTTTCTTCGATAGTAAGCCAAAGAGTTAAAAGACTATAAATGAATGAAAAATATTTTAGGTTTTTTCTTCACCGTCCCAAAGTCTTAGGGTATTTTTATCAATAAGCACCAAACATAATAGACTATAGTAAGTGTAAAAAAATAATTATATTTTATTTTTTAACTCCATCACAAAATTTTAGGTTTTCCCTCCCTAAAAAACAAAGTTAAAAGACTATAATCCATGACATATATTTTATCTAATATAGGTAAAAATTAAAATTAAATAATCAAGATCAAACTTATTTATATTTACCTTTTTCACATTGAATTATGGTAAATTAGATGTAAATATGTTCAGTATGTTTCTTCTCCATCACCAAATTTCATGTTTCTTCGTCAGTAAGGCACAGAGTTAAAAGACTATAAATGAATGAAAAATATTTTAGGTTTTTTCTTCACCGTCCGAAAGTTTTAGGTTTTTTTATTCACTAAGCACCAAAATATTAGACTATAATATGTGTAAAAAATTAATTATATTTTATTTTTTAACTCCATCAAAAAATTTTAGGTTTTTCCCCAGTAAGAAACAAAGATAAAAGACTATAATCCATGACATATATTTTATGTAATATAGGTAAAAATTAAAATTAAATAATCAAGATCAAATTTATCTATATTTACCTTTTTCACATTGAATTATGGTCAATTAGATGTAAATTTATTCAGTATGTTTCTTCTCCGTCAACAAATTTCACGTTTCTTCGTTTGTAAGCCAAAGAGTTAAAAGACTATAAATGAATGAAAAATATTTTAGGTTTTTTCTTCACCGTCCCAAAGTCTTAGGTTATTTTTATCAATAAGCACCAAACATAATAGACTATAGTAAGTAAAAAAAATAATTATATTTTATTTTTTAACTCCATCACAAAATTTTAGGTTTTCCCTCCCTAAAAAACAAAGTTAAAAGACTATAATCCATGGCATATATTTTATCTAATATAGGTAAAAATTAAAATTAAATAATCAAGATCAAACTTATTTGTATTTACCTTTTTCACATTGAATTATGGTAAATTAGATGTAAATATGTTCAATATGTTTCTTCTCCATCACCAAATTTCATGTTTCTTCGTCAGTAAGGCACAGAGTTAAAAGACTATAAATGAATGAAAAATATTTTAGGTTTTTTCTACACCGTCCGAAAGTCTTAGGTTTTTTTAATCACTAAGCACCAAAAATATTAGACAATAATATGTTTAAAAAATTAATTATATTTTATTTCTTAACTCCATCAAATAAGTTTTAGGTTTTTCCCCAGTAAGAAACAAAGATAAAAGACTATAATCCATGACATATATTTTATGTAATATAGGTAAAAATTAAAATTAAATAATCAAGATCAAATTTATCAATATTTACCTTTTTCACATTGAATTATGGTCAATTAGATGTAAATTTATTCAATATGTTTCTTCTCTGTCAACAAATTTCATGTTTCTTCGTCAGTAAGCCACAGAGTTAAAAGACTATAAATGAATGAAAAATATTTTAGGTTTTTTCTTCACCGTCCCAAAGTCTTAGGTTATTTTTATCAATAAGCACCAAACATTATAGACTATAGTAAGTGTAAAAAAATAATTATATTTTATTTTTTAACTCCATCACAAAATTTTAGGTTTT
>CAWUDS030007136.1:0-26167 GCA_963859935.3 Lathyrus sativus
AGTGAAGAGTAATGATTTGCTTTTTACAATCTTTGTACAACCCTATGTCCTTCCCGGGGCATAGTGGTTTTACTGTCAGGGCCTTGTTGGATTATGTACATGCATTTTGTTAATAAATAAAAGGCGTTTTCTTCGTACTCAAATATTGTGTTCTCTGTTATTCCTGTTTTATGTTTATTTCGAAAAACAGCAAAATGGCAACAAGGTTTGTGCTAACCTGCATATTCTTGCTTTAAACTTAACCCTTGTTATTGCAGGATCCACATAACAGATGACATCGACTCCGGACCCTCTACGGCTCACTACGACTTTGATTGCCCGATCTATCTAGCCGAGGATGAGATTGATGAAGAAGAAGACCTTCCGGAAGAGTTGGCCCGCTTGTTGAGACAAGAGGAAAAGGTTATTCTGCCTCACGAGGAGGATATTGAGATTGTAAATCTGGGTTCTGAGGAGCTCGTCAAAAATGTCAGAGTAGGGGCTGCGCTACAGAATGATGTCAAGTATAGACTGGTCGAGATGCTTCGAGAGTATAGTGACGTCTTTGCTTGGTCATATGAAGATATGCCCGGACTTGACACTGATATTGTGGTTCATCGCTTGCCATTGCGAGAAGATTGCCCTCCAGTCAAGCAGAAGCTTAGGTGGACGAGACCAGATATGGCTGTAAAAATCAAAGAAGAAGTCCAGAAGCAGTTGGACGCAGGATTCCTAGCCGTTACCACTTACCCTCCATGGGTCGCCAACATAGTGCCTGTACCGAAGAAGGACGGTAAGGTACGCATGTGCGTCGATTATCGGGATTTGAATAGGGCGAGCCCTAAGGATGATTTCCCGTTGCCTCAATGTCGATGTGTTGGTCGACAACACAGCCCAGTTTTCCGTGTTTTCGTTCATGGATGGCTTCTCCGGTTACAATCAGATTAAGATGGCACCGGAGGACATGGAGAAAACGACGTTCATCACCCCCTGGGGAACATTTTGCTATAAGGTAATGCCCTTCGGTCTGAAGAACGCAGGGGCCACTTACCAGCGAGCAATGGTAACTTTGTTTCATGATATGATTCATCATGAGATCGAGGTCTATGTTGATGACATGATTGCAAAGTCCCAAATGGAGGAAGAGCATCTGGTCAATTTGTTGAAGCTGTTTGAGAGGCTCAGGAAGTTCAGGCTGAGGCTGAATCCTAACAAGTGCACCTTCGGAGTGCGGTCCGGGAAGTTATTGGGGTTTATCGTTAGTGAACGAGGTATTGAAGTTGATCCTGCGAAAATAAAAGCTATCCAAGAAATGCCAGCGCCGAAAACAGAAAAAGAAGTTCGTGGTTTCCTGGGCCGAATAAACTACATTGCAAGGTTTATCTCTCAGCTCACGGCCACTTGTGAACCGATGTTCAAGCTTTTAAAGAAAGATCAGGCGATTACTTGGAATGAGGATTGCCAGAAGGCATTCGACAAAATAAAGCAGTATCTTCAAGAACCTCCAATCTTGATACCCCCAGTGGCTGGACGACCATTGATCATGTACCTGGCGGTTCTGGAGAATAGTGTGGGGTGTGTTCTCGGTCAGCACGACGAGACGGGCAGAAAGGAGCATGCCATTTATTATTTGAGTAAAAAGTTCACCGAGTGTGAGTCTCGATACTCGATGCTGGAGAAGACGTGTTGTGCATTAGCTTGGGCCGCCAAACGTCTACGACAGTATATGCTCAATCACACCACTATGCTAATTTCGAAGATGGATCTGATCAAGTACGTCTTCGAGAAGCAGGCTCTTTCGGGCAGGATTGCCAGATGGCAAATGGTGTTAACGGAATATGATATTCAGTACGTCTCCCAGAAGGCCATTAAGGGAAGCGTATTGTCTGATTACCTTGCCGAGCAGCCAATCGAAGACTACCAGCCGATGAAGTTCGAATTCCCTGATGAGGATATTATGTTTCTCAAAGCGAAGGATTGCGATGAGCCATTGCCCGATGAGGGGCCAGATAGGAAGTCTCAGTGGAAGTTGATATTCGACGGAGCGGTTAATTCCTATGGAAGTGGTATCGGGGCTATCATCACGACCCCTCACGGATCCCACATCCCGTTTACTGCGAGACTGACGTTTCCAGTTACCAACAATGAAGCCGAGTATGAAGCATGTATCATGGGTCTAGAAGAGGCAATTGATTTGAGAATCAAGAATCTAGACATATATGGTGACTCAGCGCTTGTAATCAATCAGATTAAAGGGGAGTGGGAAACTCGTCAAGCGAATTTAGTGCCGTACATGAATTATGCCAGGAGGCTGCTTCCGTTCTTTGACCGAGTGGAACTTCATCATGTACCCAGGGCTGAAAATCAGATGGCTGATGCCTTAGCCACGTTGGCTTCAATGTATAAAGTCAATTATTGGAATGAGGCTCCAAGAATTGTGCTTTCGCGCCTTGACAGACCGGCATTTGTCTTTGCAGTCGAGGATGCCACCGACGGCAAGCCATGGTTCCACGACATCCAGACCTTCCTTATGACTAAGGAGTATCCTGCGGGTGCGTTAACCCAGGATAAGAAGACTCTAAGGAGGCTATCTGGAAACTTTTATCTCAATCCTGATGGAGTGCTGTATAAAAGAAACCACGATCTCGTGCTACTCAGATGTGTAGATGAGAAAGAGGCGAGTATGCTCATGGAAGAAGTCCATGAGGGCACATTTGGTACGCACGCCGGCGGGCATGCCATGACAAGAAAGATCCTGAGAGCAGGGTATTACTGGCTGACTATGGAGTCGGATTGCTTTAGATTCGCGAAGAAATGTCATAAATGCCAGATTTATGCTGATAAAGTTCACGTGCCGCCATGCCCATTGAATGTCATGTCCTCCCCTTGGCCGTTCTCCATGTGGGGCATCGACATGATAGGCAAGATCGAGCCCACTGCGTCCAATGGTCATCGTTTCATTCTGGTAGCTATTGACTACTTCACCAAATGGGTGGAGGCAGCCTCGTACGCTAATGTGACCAAGCAGGTGGTAGCTAAGTTCATAAAGAGGGACATCATCTGTCGCTATGGAATTCCCGAGCGAATCATTACTGATAATGGTTCGAATTTGAACAACAAGATGATGAAGGAGATGTGCCAGAGCTTCAAGATTGAACACCACAACTTGTCTCCTTACCGGCCGAAGATGAATGGCGCTGTTGAAGCGGCCAACAAGAACATCAAGAAGATTGTTCAGAAGATGGTTGTGACATACAAAGATTGGCATGAGATGCTGCCGTTTGCCTTGCACGGTTATCGTACGACGGTGCGTACGTCGACCGGGGCAACTCCTTTCTCCTTGGTGTACGGTATGGAAGCTGTCCTACCGTTAGAAGTGGAGATTCCTTCTCTGCGAGTTTTGGTTGATGTGAAACTCGACGAGGCAGAATGGATTACGAATCGCTTGAACCAACTCAGCCTGATGGACGAGAAGAGGTTAGCATCGATTGCATTTGGTCGCCTATACCAAAGCCGAATGAAGAAAGCTTATGACAAGAAGGTACGTCCTAGAAGCTTTCAGACGGGTGATCTCGTCCTGAAGAAGATTCTTCCGCCACACTCCGATCACCGGGGCAAATGGACTCCGAATTATGAAGGGCCGTATGTCGTCAGCAAGGTCTTCTCAGGAGGAGCTTTGTTGTTATCCACGATGGATGGTGAAGATTTTGCATCCCCGGTGAACGCGGACGCAGTTAAAAAATACTTTGCTTGAAAGAGACCCGCTGGACAAAAAAGAAAGAGTTCAGGCAAAAAAGGGGCATCCCGGCGAACCAAAAACAGAATAAAAGGTTCGGGCAAAAATTAGGGATATATTGAAAAAATGTACACCCGCGAAGTCGAAAACCTACACTGGGCGGCTTCGGCAAAAAAGGGTATCCCGGTGAACTGAAAACCCGTAAAGGGCGGTTCACGCAAAAGTTAGGGATTTGAATAAGCAAATGACTGCGTTCCGCGCGTGGACTTTCATTGTTCAGTGGTTTGGAGGACCTGAGGGCCGTTCATCTGAATCAATCTCTTCCGAAGCTGAAGCATCGGAGAAGTATCGAAGTCGAGTGGGTCTTAGAGGGATCAACTCATGGTGTTCGTCTACGCCTCGTTGCCGACATTTGTATATACTGATGTATATTTATGTTTTCTTTTTGCGCAGCTTCCTCATTCCAGGAGCTTGCCTCTGTTGTAAAACATTTTTTCCCATTCAGGGGTTCATCATCAATAAAATGCACATTATTCAACAATTCTGCTTGTCTGTTTAGCATTTATCTGTTTTGTTTGCGAATGAAAACGCCGATGTTTTCTGATAAAATACGCATACATAAACTGGCGGGCCTAGGCCCATTGATTGTTGAAACAATTAATTAACTGAATATTGTCACGAGATAATAACCTGGATAGGCCCCTTTGAGGAGGGTATCTTGTCTGTTTGTTTGTGTTGTTGCAGGTGCAACACCTTCCAGAAGATGTGCCGTGCGCGTCCCCGAAGCAGGGCGAGTCCTCCTTCTCCAGCAGAGTTCAGTAATATCTCCTCCGCAGAGTCTGAATGCGAAGCCATGAGCATTGATATGTCTCCCCAGGCGGAGATGATTCTCTTCCCCAAGCAGACGCATCCTGAGGGAACGTCATCTTCTCAGCTGAGTCGCGCGCAGCAGCTCGTATTACTCCCCCAGCACTGGGCATAAGTGCAGATTCCGTAGAAGTGTTCAAGCGCTGAAGCTCATGCCTCCCCTGGCACCGGGTCACAAGTGTAGAGTTCATAGAAATGTTTGGGTACCGAAGCTCGTATTTCCCCAGTAAAGTCGCCGAAGCAAGTGTCCCCCAGCACCGGGTCACAAGTGCAAGTCTTGTAGGAAGCTATTCTCATGCCAAATTATGCAGTAACTGATGGTGCCAGACTGAAGTCTCCAGCGGAATTGAGATTCCCCACCAGAGTTATACTCTCTCCTGAAGCCGGATGATTCCCTCTTCCCCAGTAGAGTGTTGGAACAGCTGATGTTGTATTCCCCTGCAGAGTTGTACTCTCCCCCGAAGTCAGATGATTCTTTCTTCCCCAGCGGAATTGAAATTCCTCATCAGAGTCGTACTCTCCAGCGAAGTAGAATGATTTTTCTCTCCCCGGCTGAGTCCGCAAACCCCCGAGAGAACCGAATCCTTGGAAGCAGTTGGGACCATGGGTAGATTGTCCCTAGCAGAGCGTTGAACAACTGATGCTGTATTTCCCCCAGAGTTATACTCTTTCCAGCGAAGCAGAATGGTTTCTCCTTCCCCAGCCGAGTTTGCAGATGTCCAAGAGAGCCGAGTCCTTGGAAGTTGATCAGACCATGTTTAGTTGTTTCCCCAGTGGAGTGTTGAGCAGCTGAAGTTGTTTCCCCACAGAGTTATCATCCCCAGAAGAGTAGCCGAGACGGCCACGCAGTTTATTCTCGCGATTCATATCACTTTCTCTCAGCAGGGCCAGGTTCTCGTAGAGCTTCGTCCCCCTGCAGCAGTCAACTGAAGTTGTTTTCCCTGCAGCAGTCAACGGAAGATCATTTCCCCAGACGAAGTCCAATTGATATTGGCATGTCCATGTTCTCCTCAGCAGGATGGTTCCTCCGTCTGAGTAGTTCTTTCTCCTTGACAGGAGGACCTCCCCCTCGGCGTTTATTTTGCTGACGGGACTGCATCATTATGCATGATTGCATAGCATTTAGCATAAACACATAGCATTTCCACCGTGTGGAGCATGGCGCCGAAGCATATGCATCATAAACATGATCTAGGTTGTTACCATTCTTGTTTTACAGGTGTTCCGCCGAAGGATCAGTTGCTCAGGATGATTCCTGACAGTCTCCCCAACGAAGTCGCTTGCTCCAGAGGATTCTTAGGACCCCGGCGCAATCCCCAGAGTCGCTTGCTCAAGATGATTTTTGAGATCCCCAGCGAAGTCTGCAGTTCAAGATGATTCTCGAATCCCTCAGCAGGGTCGTTTGCTTAAGATGATTCTTAAGACCTCAGTGCAGTCTCCAGGGTTGGTCGCTCGGATTGATACTTGGAGTCCCCAGCGAAGATCGCCCAGGACGATTCCTGAAACTCCAAGAGAGCCGAATCCTTGGAAGCTGCTCAAGCCGTGATTAGTTTGTCCCCGGCAAGAGTTGTTCAGGATAATTCCTGGAATCCCCAACAAAGTGTCTGCTCAGAACGGTTATCGGTTCAAGATGATTATTGCAGTCCTCAGCAGAGTTGATTTATCCAGAATGAGTTCTGGACCCCCGGAGCGAAGTTACGTGATAGTTCTCCAAATTCCCCAGCGGCGAAGCATCATCCCCAGCAGGTTTTCCAACGGCGAAGTTATAATCTCTCCTGAAGACTCCATGATTGAGGTCTGACCGTGTTAATGAAGCGGTATGATCGGCTACGTATTACCGGTTACCGTGTGACCAATTCCCCAATGAAGTTTCTCCACTTTGACGGCGAGGTCAGATGTGTGTTTCCAGCGGTGAGGTTGGATGTTTGCTTTGACGGCGAGGTCAGATTATGTTTGTTTCCGGCAGCGATGTTGGATGTTTGCTTTGACGGCGAGGTCAGATTATGTCTGTTTTGGCGGCGATGTCAGAAGATTATGTTCGACGGCGATGTCAGACTCTTTAAATCCCCAACCAGATGATGTTTGTTTTGACGGCAAGGTCAGATTCTGTTTTCCAGCGGCGATGTTGGGTATGCCAGATGATTTAGTTCTCCAGCGGCGATGCGGGGTATTTTGATTGTCCGACGGCGATGTCAGATTTAGTTCTCCAGCGGCGATGCGGGGTATTTTGATTGTCCGACGGCGATGTCAGATTTAGTTCTCCAGCGGCGATGCGGGGTATTTTGATTGTCCGACGGCGATGTCAGATTTATTTCTCCAGCGGCGATGCGGGGTATTTTGATTGTCCGACGGTGATGTCAGATTTAGTTCTCCAGCGGCGATGCGGGGTATTTTGATTGTCCGACGGCGATGTCAGATTTAGTTCTCCAGCGGTGATGTGGGGTATTTTGATTGTCCGAAGGCGATGTCAGATTTAGTTCTCCAGCGGCGATGCGGGGTATTTTGATTGTCCGACGGCGATGTCAGATTTAGTTCTCCAGTGGCGATGCGGGGTATTCTGATTGTCCGACGGCGATGTCAGATTTAGTTCTCCAGCGGCGATGCGGGGTATTTTGATTGTCCGACGGCGATGTCAGATTTAGTTCTCCAGCGGTGATGCGGGGTATTTTGATTGTCCGACGGCGATGTCAGATTTAGTTCTCCAGCGGCGATGCGGGGTATTTTGATTGTCCGACGGTGATGTCAGATTTAGTTCTCCAGCGGCGATGCGGGGTATTTTGACTGTCCGACGGCGATGTCAGATTTAGTTCTCCAGCGGCGATGCGGGGTATTTTGATTGTCCGACGGCGATGTCAGATTTAGTTCTCCAGCGGCGATGCGGGGTATTTTGATTGTCCGATAGCGATGTCAGATTTAGTTCTCCAGCGGCGATGCGGGGTATTTTAATTGTCCGACGGCGATGTCAGGTGGTATAGTCTTCCAGCGGTGATGTTGGGTGTTTTGGTTGCCTGAAGACAACGTGGATAACTGACGGCAATTTCAGATCAGTATTTCCCCAGCTAGTTGTCGTGCAGCTAGTATTGCAGTATTCGAAGATTTGTTCCCCGCAGAGTATCGTGTGCTCGTGCAGTTGGCAAATTTTCGGGTTTACCGGTATTCAACCGTCTCGCACCTTGATTGGCTGAGAGCCGTTCGCTTCTCACCCAGTCAGGTTCAAGCCGTTTGAATAGGGGCAGCTGTTGCACCCCAAAATTTGACCAACATTTATTTATCCTTAAGTGTTTGAAAGTTGATACCCTCATCATAAAGTTCAAGAGATCCTCAGAGGAAGTGGTTGAAACCAAGGTTGTGTGCCTCATAGCTTGAGAGTTGTGGGAGTTCCTCAGATGATTCTGAGACTTTGAGATTGAACTTGAAGCTTTGAGAAAGTTTATGAGATGTCTTGATAGCCATCAGGAAGCCCAGAGAAGTCATTGTGCAAGATTTCAGAAGATTCAACCATGAATGGTAGAATTAGGGTTTTGACTGGGTCAACCCTAGGATAACTGAAAATTTGGAGAAGGTTGAGACCTAATCCAAGGGCCATGAGATCATGGAATGATGCATAGAGATGTTATAAAGATGATTCCTAGACCAACTCATCATGATTGAGGAGTTTGAGAAGTTTCAAGTCAGGGTTTCCAAGGATTGTCAGTGAAAAAACCCTAATTTGATCCCTATCTTCCAGGCAGTTTTAGCTCTAGATGTGATTGATATCTCATCTTCCCCACAACATGAATGTTGTAGAGCTTGTTCTTAGATTTAATTTGAGTGGTGGAAGTCCTTGATAGGAGTTGCATAGCTCAAGTTATGGTTTTGACAAATTACAGGTCAGCAGAGGTGTGTGAATCTGGGTCCTTGAAAGTCACCCAACTTGCAGACAACTTTTGCCCTAGTAGGATGATTCCTATGATCTCTTGGTCAACATGAATGTTGAATAGAATCTTCTTAGCTTTCTAGAGAGTACTAGAAGTCCTTGATAGGATTTGTAGAACTCAACTTATGGTTTGAACAAGACAGGGGTATTTTGGTCATTTGGCAGTTATAGGTCATTTTAAGCAAAGGCCATATCTCCTATTTCCAAGCCTCAAATGGAAAAACTCAAAACATGAAAGTTGTTCAAAATGGGAATTTAAGTCTAGAAAAGTGGTCATGAGTTATTGGAAAAGCTTGTAGCAAGGATTTACAAGATTGGGTAAAAATGACCTAAAAATGGCTTATAAGTTAATTCAAGTCAAGTTGGAATTTGGTTTGGGAGATCTATGAGTCCAAAATAGGTCATCCAATATACCATTTTGAATGTAAATGACATTCTAAAAACTTTGGTTTAAACAGAATTTTGATTTGAGGCTCAAAAATGAAGGTTGCTTTGGAAAATTGTTACTTGAATCATAAGGTAACTTGAGAAACCTTCACACAAGGCAAGTTTGGCCTGATTTTTGCACACATGAGCTCAATATCTCATGTAAGGACATGTTGGCACAAATTAAAGGTCTTGAGGCATGAGATAAGATAAGTTCAATTTCTCTTCAAGTGAGACTTTCCATTACATTCCACTACATTCTAGAAGGTGCTAGACCTTTCCATGGATCAGTATATATTAAGGAGCTCATGATGAATCAAGAGTTTGGTGAATCCATTGGTGAAGAGTGAAGGAGAAGGTGATATCCAAAGTTTCTTCAAAAGCAAGCAAAGTTACAAAGTGATCTCTACAAGCTTTATTCATCAACACTCTTGCAAACAGAACTCATTGCTCCATTAGAGGAGTATCTAGGAGCAAGATCAAGCCTTGAAAGAAGTTGTACACGTCTCCACCATTATACTTTGACAGGTTTTGTTTCTCCACCATATCTCATTATTTATGAACATGTAGTTAGGTTTTTAGATGTAAGATTGTTAGGTTAGTATAGAGGGACATTTCCACAAGCTTAGAAGAGTTTCCATGGTGATTTATAACAGGTGCAAGATTCTTTAATTTCCAAGAACAAGCTTTGTAGTGAGTTTTAGTTAGCATAAATTAGATTAGAATGGTTAGGATGATATAAAGAACAAGTTAGTGCCATTAGTTGTGAGTTTTAACAGAGTGAATCTCAGAAGATTTATGGTGGTACCCAAGCTTTGAAGCTTTCTGTTTGAATGATTCAAGGAGAACTAAAGAAAATTACACGTATAGTCTTGCTCCTCGTAATTAGTAGATCATTTTCCTTTTTGGAATTTTTGAATTTCATCAAGTATGGAGAGAGAACGAGGGAGGAGAAGTCTTATGCATGAATCACGATTTCTGAAAACCCTAGATGTTCATTGGGGACGATGGCCATATGCCGTTGGATTAGTCCCAGGAATTTGACTTAATCATTCAATCGTGTGGCTGTGGTTTGATGAAGAAAACGGAGGGAAATTCAAATGCCAAAACGCACCGTATAACTTAAGTTGGGGACCATGGGCTCAGCAACAATTCACTATCCACACACCCCTCGTTAGGCCCGTTAGGAAATACGCATGGAATCCTTACTTAATCCACCCCCCACACGTTTTTTTTGTTTTTTTAGTTTCTGATTAGCAAGCTGGGCCTAGTGCCAATTGCTATCTGCACATCCACTTTGAGCCCATCAACCAATAACACGTGAGAAGCTTTCTAGTCACACCCCCATGCGCTTTTTTGTTTGTTTTGGATTCTGACTGGATAATGGGCTTATCCCCGGATGCTACGCGCACCCCACCCTTAAAGCCCATTGAGGAATATAACCGGAGCGAATTAAGTTCCACACCCCCTCCCTTTTATTTGATTTCTTTTATTTTTTTAATTCCATTTATATTTCTTGCATTTATAAAATTCATAAAAAAATAGAAAATTGATATTTTTTTAATTCTTGTTTTTTTCTATAGGTTAATAATCTTGTCTAGAAAATTAATAAAATAAAATTTCCATTTTATTTTTAGTTTCATATTTTTAGAGTATTTTTCATTTTAATAGCTTTTTAATATGTTTAGTTTGGTATCCAATTTTGTAGAATTTCTTTTAGGACATTCCCTTAGTCTTTTTAACTCATTCTTTTTGGTGTGATTAGATATTGAATCATAGTTCCCCATAGGATTTAATTCTTGATTTTTAGATTAAATTTTGATTAGTTTAATTAGGGTAGCATTAGGGTGTCCTAATTAGGGTTTATGTTATGCATAGGTAAGGAAATTCATTTTCTTTAGAGTGTTTTGTTTTGATTTTTGGGTATGGGCATGTATGGATGTTAAGGGTAGGTGTTGTAGACCCTTGTGAATAATTGTTAGAATTTTCCCCCTTGGTTTAGCATTTTTAGGTATTTTCTGAAGTTGACTGATGATTTTGCCTGTTCTGTGGTTATCTGTTCACCTCTGGGGTTTATTTTGGGGAATTTGTTGTGGGGCTTAGTTTGTTTTGAAGATCTTGTTGGAGAGCATGATGAAGAGAAGATTGTAGATCAAGACTCAGAGACCCAGAGCTTGGATTGTCCCCTGTTTGTGAGGTTTGAGATCCTGAAGTTTGAAGGAAGTTCATGGTACTTTCCTGAGGAAGGCACCATGAATGACTTTCATTCTTTCTTCTCACCTCTTTCTTAAGTATCCAATGATGTTGGAGCCAACTTGTGAGTTTAATTTCTCCTGAGGAGGAATGTAAACTGATCACATGTTGTTGAGCCACATGGGATACAATTCCTAAGTGGAAGCCTCCTAGTACTTTCCTGAGGAAGGTCCTATGGGTCTATTCACTTATTTCCATTAGTTCATCTAGGATTTCTTAAGTATTCAATGATGTTGGAGCCAACTTGTGAGTTTAATTTCTCCTGAGGAGGAATGTGAACTGATCACCTGTTGTTGAGCCACATGGGATACAATTCCTAAGTGGAAGCCTCCTAGTACTTTCCTGAGGAAGGTCCTATGAGTCTGTTCATTTAGTTCCACTAGTTCAGATAGGATTTCCTAAGTATCCAGTGATGTTGGAGCCTGCTTGTGAGTTTAATTTCTCCTGAGGAGGAATGTAAACTGATCATAGTGGTTGAGCCACATAAGGTATGATTCCTGAGTATACACCTCCTAGTGCTTTCCTGAGGAAGACACTATGAGTCGGCCTACTTAGCTCCCTTTCTTTGGTAAGCTTGTTCTGAAGCTTGAAGACTGGGATTGATTTCTTTTGGTTAGGTTTTGCTTTAGGGCTTTGCGTAGATTTGATCAATATTCTGTGTTAAGGTTAGGATTAGAGATTAGATGTAGATTCTTTCTTTCTCAAGCATGTGTTTTGTTTTCCTGATGGCACT
Source organism: Lathyrus sativus (assembly GCA_963859935.3). NCBI lineage: Eukaryota > Viridiplantae > Streptophyta > Magnoliopsida > Fabales > Fabaceae > Lathyrus > Lathyrus sativus. The sequence continues at coordinate 11,911 of CAWUDS030007136.1, forward strand.
TCATTTCTTTTATCTGTTATTGCTTGATAGCATGTTGTTTATGTTTCAGTATGATTACTGTTATTTCATGACTGGTTTGAGGTTGAGATGAGCTTGTGGAGGCTGAAGCCCCACACACATTTCCTCCCTCACTTGCATTGCATGCATTGTATTGTTAAAGCTGATGCTTTTGTCTGTTTCGGTGTATCATTGACATGATCCCTTAGGACTCTCATTTCCTTTGATAAGGATTTAATGATAGACTTTTAGGTTGAAACCTATGCATGACAACATCTAGGAGTTCCCTGTTCAAACTTCAACCATAGGATGAATCCATGGCATGATAACAGTAGGACTTGATAGTCTCCCTCCTAGTTGGGCCTGTTCTCTTCTCATCTCAAAGCAGTTTAAGATACAGTAATCATGAATGATTTCTTTCGTACGTTACGAGCCTTAAGCCATCTGAGGTGGGATGTTTAGTATGGTACCCTTTGGGTGACATGCGACGCATTCACTCTCAGGTCACAGTCTCTAGTGCGGTTGAAATCGCAAACACAATAAAAAACACTTCTTTCAGGAGATAACCCGTAGTTTCCCGAACTACGTTTGCTCTGATCTCTCATACCTGTTGAGAGTACGTAGGCATAGGATGCGATATCCTAGCGAGCAACCCTCCCCACCTTTCCCCGTAATCCTTCGTAGGCCGAACTACGTTGACTCTGATTTCTCATTCTCTGATGAGAATACGTAGGCATAAAGCGCGACGCTTTGCCGAGTCATTTTTCTTTTCTTTTTCATCCAGCCTTGATAGGTAGATAGATTATAACCAACCCGTCCAAGTAAACAAACAAGCGAGGATCCCGTCGAGTACGACGGACGTGAGGGGTGCTAATACCTTCCCCTTGCGTAACCGACTCCCGAACCCAGACAATGGTTGCGACGACCTTGTCTTACCCTTATTCGTCAGGTTTTTCCGATCGTTTCCTTTCCCGCTCTGAGGGATAAATAACGAAAGGTGGCGACTCTTCTGTCATGCCGGCAACTTATTTTTCGCGCAAGCGACAGAAAGAAGAGTGGTTTCCTTACGTGGAAAGATTGTATTCCTTACGTGGAAAGGTTGGAGTCCTTACGTGGACAGATTGAGATGGTAGTCCTTACGTGGAAAGAAGACAGTTTCCTAACGTGGAAAGATGGATTCCTTACGTGGAAAGATCGGTTTCCTGACGTGGAAAGAAGACGTATTCCTTACGTGGAAAGATGTTATTCACAAGATGGAGAGAAGTTTATTCCTAACGTGGAAAGGTGAGTCCTAACGTGGACGATGTATTCATAATCTAGAAAGTTAATCCTGACGTGGACGGATCCAGAAGAGAGTTATTCCTAACGTGGAAGAGTTTAGTCTTAACGTGGGCAGGTTATTCATAACGTGGAACAAGGTCTTAGTCTTAACGTGGACGGTGTTATTCCTAACGTGGAGGAGTTTATTCCTAACGTGGACGATTTATTTTTGATGGAGTGCAGACGAATTATCCCCAGTGAAGTTGTCAAGTTTTTCCGAGTTGACGACAGATGGAGTCCTAACGTGGACAAGTTTAGTTGAGATTTCTTCGTGTTGACGGCACAGGCGTCCTGACATGGACAAAGTTCTATTCCTTCGATGATAGAATCTTTTTTAGGCTGACGAAAATAATCTCCAGCACGGTCACTAATGGATCAGTGGGTTGTTGTAAACAGTTAGATTCAGTTGATGAATATCGTTCCCCAAGCAGTGGCGCAGTTCATTTCTGCGGTTGGCAAATTTCCGAGTTCTTAGTATTCAACCGTCTCGTACCTCGAATGTTTGAAGGCCGTTCGCTCTTCACCCAATCGGGTCCAAGTCGCTTGAATAGGGGCAGCTGTTGCACCCTAAAATTTGCTCAACCTAATTCACTTGGTTTATGTTTCAATTGCATTAGCATTTGCATATAGAGTCATGTACATAGTTGGATCATCTACATAGCATAGCATAGCAAGTCATTCAACAGGGGACCAAGCATTATTCTCATCTCTATGAGCCTATCAAGAGGTTATTATTCTAATTCAATCTCATTCAAGTCATCAGAGAGAATTTGAAAGCCTAAAGAAGTCATTGGATCTATCTCCTATCTGAGGGTATCTGAGGGTCATCAAAGAAATTGTGAGCTGTGGGCTAAGCATGGAGAGTATGTAGATATCATGGAAGACTTAGAAAGTCATTTGGAGAAGGAGGCAAGTCATTGATATGATAACAAGAGTTGCAGTTGAAGACAGTCAACTAGGGTTTCATCTGGGTCAACTCAAGGTCAACCCTAGGTTAATTGGTTGATTGAAGGGCATTAAGGTATATTGGAGAGATGTGGGGTTCATCATTTGGCATGTGAATAACGATATGGTGTTGTGCCAAGAAGAAATCAACAGAAATCAAGGGGAAGAGGAGTTTCTAAATTAGGGTTTCTGTGTAAAATCCCCTAGTTTAGGTCAAATTTCCAAGCAAGATAAGTCAAAATGCAAGCTTCAAATGGATATTTGGTCAACATGAAACTTGTATAGGATCTCAAGACCTTTAATTTGAGTGGTGGAAGACATCAAGGAGATTTATATAACTCAAGTTATGGTCCTTGCAAGTTACAGGTCATCTGAGGTATCTGAAATTTTGTCTGTGAAAGTTACTTGTCTTCCAAGCAACTTTTACCCCTCAAGAAGATTTCAAATGAATTTCTGGTCAACATAAGAGTTGTTCCTCATTGTCTTAGCTTTCTATAATGGTATGGTATGCCTTCATATGATTTGTGGAACTCTACTTATGGTCTTGGCAAGAAAAGGGTATTTTGGTCATCTGAGAATTACAGGTCATTTCAAGCCTATGCCCAAAACTCATACAAGGAAGCTTCAAATGAAAAACTTCACAACATCAAACTTGCTCCAAATGACATTTTGAGTCTAGAAAAGTGACCATGAAAGATTGGAAAGGCTCATACCTCAAGGTTTCAAAATTGGTGAATTTAATGAATAAAAAATGACCTAAAATGGAGATTTTTCATATTTTGGCCAAATGGGATGAAATTATAGGTCATTTTGATTGGAAAAAATGTTTTAAGAACATTGGCAAAAGTAGAATTTTGAGTTTGGTTCAAGAATTGAAAGTTATGCATGGTTACTTACAAAAGAAGTTACATAATCCAAATCCAAGGGAAAGTGTGCATGGGAAGTTTCTCCAAGCTTCTAGGACTTTCTATTATCATCTATATATTGAATTGAAGAGCTTCATGCCATGTTTGGTGAATCACTTTGTTCAAAACACAAGTTATACACAATTCTTCCATTTTTGCAAAATCAATTCAAACTCCATCAAATCTTCACCAATTTCCATTTTTCTTGATTTGATCATCATTAACATCTTCCATAGATCAGAATTCACATCAAGATTGGTTAGAATTGGGGAGAACTCGTGCCATACAATTCCATCATCCAAGGAGCAAGATTTTGGTGATTGCAAGATCCAAGAGGATTGAACAAGATTCAGTGCATACAGAACCTATAATCAAGTTCACTGATCAATTTCCACTCATTACAAGCATCAGATCCAAGGATTTTAGCACCTGTTTTCATCATTTTGCACCAGGTTAGATTTCTATTCAAATTGCCTGTTTTAGGTAGAATCATAGTGATTTGGTAGCATAGAACGGTTAAGATAGGTTAGATGATGGATTGTGCAAAGTTTGGAGAAGTTTCAGGGAGGTTGTTAATGGTGTATCAAAACTGTTGGAGCTTAGAACATCAAGAATATGGCACGAGAATCTTAGGTTTGTAGCTTAATTTGTTCAGCATGAATTGTAGATTAGGCTAGGGTAAAGATTGGCAAGGATTGGAAGATTTGATCACAGGTGATAATGGTGGAGTCAGCATCTTCCACCTATCGGGTTTGTTTATTAGTTGAGTTTTAGGAGAAATGGTTGGCATGGTTGTGTAGAGGGGAAAGAATAGAGCAACTTTGCTCTTGACATCGAGTGAATCCATGGAGAGACGTGGGAGAACAGAGGAGTATAAATTCGTGCATGGTTAGGGTTTTCTGAATTTAGGGTTTGCTGGAGGTAGACGATGAACCATGGCCACACGATGGAGGGTTTTGACTTGACTCAGATGTTAATCCAAGGGCCACGATTTAAAAAGAAATTTGGAGGGAGAGACTGTGCACTAAACGCACCGTTTCATTAATATTTTCTGACTGGGCTTTATGATTGCTTGCTAATGCCACCCCCTCAAACCAAGCCCAATCCCAATTCAACTGAAAATCTCGCTATTTGCACCGTTCAGGGTTTTTTTAATTTTTGTTAAGTTTTCTGACTTGCTGGGCCCAGACGCGCTTGTTATGCGCGCCCCCCAGTCTGGGCCCACTCCCTTATTTTAACTGGTTTTAATTAATTTCTGCACCCTCATCCATTTAATTTCATTTTAATTTCTTTCAAAAAATGTTAATTCTTTCAAAAATCATAACAAATAGAAAAATGCATGATTTTAATTGGTTCTTTTTGCATATTATTCATATTTCTGTCAAGAAAATTATCACATAAAAAAATTCCAATTTCATTTTATTTTAATATTTTTGGCATATTTTTCTTTTAAATAGGTGTAAATAATGTGTAACTTGATGCATGAATTTGTTAATTTTGGTTTGATTAGATGCTTTAACATTTTTGATCCATTCTTTTTAGGTTGATTAGTTTAGACCTTTATCTTGTATATAAAATTTAATTCACAATTTTAGAACTTAATTTTAGGTGTTTTGTTTAGGTGTGAATAACATGATCAAAACTAGGGTTTAGGAAATAACATAGGTGTGATAATTCATTTCCCTTAGGAATTGTAGTTTGAATCTTAGGGGTATGGGACTATAGGGATTATGGGTAGTTAATAGATCCCTTAGAAAATATTAGGATTCCCCTACTGCTATTAGTATACTGTCTGTATTTGTTTGACTGTGTGGTGTGCCCTCTCTAGGGTTATTTTCATTTGTCTGTGTGGGGTATTGGGTTTGCTTGGGGATTGGGAGAGCTGAAGACTTATGATGATGAAGCCATTGGAGATCAAGAGGTTGAAGTCCAACTTCCAGAGTTGATGAAGAGCACCTGTTGCTGGCAGCTGTTAAGGAGAATAGGATTTAGGAGCTAGGCAGAGCTCTAGAGTAGAACACTTGATTCACAAACATGGAAGGCCTTGTCTGCCTCCATTCTTTCTCTATGATTCAAAGTCTCTTTCAAATATCCACCTCCTTCCTTTGGAAGGATCAGTGAATGTATTTGAAAGATAGAACTTTTGAGAGAAAACTGTTTGTATAATGTTAACAGTTAATGAGCCACCCTTGGTAGGCAGTTTACTGTTTAAACATTCATTCCATCTTGTTGACTGATATTCATCTTGGAGTTTGAGACTTGAAGAAAAGCCATTGCAGATTGAAGACTGATGACAGAGACCTTGCTTGAAGGCTGTGGAGATGGAGACTGAGGCTTGCTTGAAGCTTGTAGCTGTTGGAGATAACTTGAAGACAGTTGTTGATGCAGAGCTGCTGTGGCTGTTTATTTCTGCTGTTTTATTCTTGATGTATTGGTTGGTTTTCCCTGACTGTATTGCTTGCTGTTTAACCTGTTGGGTTGAAAGTGAATCCTGTTCACTTTTGCCTATTGTTTTCTAGGTTCGAGGTTGAGTGGGACTCCCTTGCCTCGCTTGTATTGCTGCATCCATGCATTTTACTGCTTTACTGTATATACTTGCTACTGTTTCTGTTTCCGTTTATCCCTTAGGATCTCTGTTTCTCTCTGCGCAAGAGAGGAGCATGATAGACACTAGGTCTTAACCCATGCATGATAACACTAGGTTAGTTTGATTCCCTTTTAAACCATAGGATAGATTTCTGTCTCTTCTTTCTCAAAACAAACAGAAAAACACAATAAATATTTCAAACACAATAAAAGACACTTCTTCCGTAAAAGAATGTGAACTCATCAAAACGTCATTTTTGTCCGCTTGGACCAGTAATCAGAAAAACCTTTTTCAGAAGGAATAAAAATAATCAAAACAGACTGGCGTCGTACATGGCCCGAACTACGTTTGCTCTGATCTTTCATGCTGTATAAAAGTACGTAGGCATAGGATGCGATATCCTAGCGAGCAACCTTCCCCTCCTTTCCCGTAGGTAGGCGAACTACGTTGACTCTGATTTCTCGTTCCAGACGGGAATACGTAGGCATAAAGTGCGACACTTTGCCGAGTCATTTTCTTTTCTTTTAACCCTTAACCTGTAGAGTAGATAGAATAACAATCCATACCCGAAAACAAGCGTGGATCCCGTCGAGTACGACGGACGTGAGGGGTGCTAATACCTTCCCCTTGCGTAACCGACTCCCGAATCCAGGTTTTGGTTGCGATGACCATTCCTTTCCCGTCTTTGCGGTAGGTTTACTCTGAGCGTTTCCTTTCCCTCTGTTGGGATAAATAACGCACGGTGGCGACTCTTCTGTTCAGCCAGCGCCGATTTTCGCAGTAGCGACACCTGATGGTATGATCGACTATGAATTACCAGTTACCGTGTGACCTATTCCCCAATGAAGTTCTCCACTTTGACGGCGAGGTCAGATTAGGTTTGTTTCCGGCGGCGATGTTGGATTTTGTTTTGACGGCGAGGTCAGATTAGGTTTGTTTCCGGCGGCGATGTTGGATGTTGTTTTGACGGCGAGGTCAGATTATGTTTGTTTCCGGCGGCGATGTTGGATGTTGTTTTGACGGCGAGGTCAGATTAGGTTTGTTTCCGGCGGCGATGTTGGATGTTATTTTGACGGCGAGGTCAGATTATGTTTGTTTCCGGCGGCGATGTTGGGTGTTATGTTGACGGCGAGGTCAGATTATGTTTGTTTCCGGCGGCGATGTTGGATGTTTGTCTTGACGGCGAGGTCAGATTATGTTGGTTTCCGGCGGCGATGTTGGATGTTTGCTTTGACGGCGAGGTCAGGTTATGTTTGTTTCCGGCGGCGATGTTGGATGTTTGCTTTGACGGCGAGGTCAGGTTATGTTGGTTTCCGGCGGCGATGTTGGATGTTTGCTTTGACGGCAAGGTCAGGTTATGTTGGTTTCCGGCGGCGATGTTGGATGTTTGCTTTGACGGCGAGGTCAGATTATGTTTGTTTCCGACGGCGATGTTGGATGTTCGCTTTGACGGTGAGGTCAGATTATGTCTGCTTTGGCGGCGATGTCAGAAGATTATGTTCGACGGCGATGACAGACTCTTTAAATCCCCAGCAGAGATGATGTTTGTGCGACGGCGATGTCGAGTGTCTCTCAGAGTGATGTTTGTTTCCGACGGCGATGTCAGATTCGGTTTTCCAGCGGCGATGTTGGGTATGCCAGATGATTCAGTTCTCCAGCGGCTATGTTGGGTATGTTGTTTTGTTTCTGAAGGTGATGTTAGGTGATTCAGATCCTTTAGTTCTCCAGCGGCGATGTTGGGTGTTTGGCTTATGACGGCGATGTCAGATTTAGTTCTCCAGCGGCGATGTTGGGTATTTTGGTTGATCGACGGCGATGTCAGATTTAGTTCTCCAGCGGCGATGTTGGGTATTTTGATTGATCGACGGCGATGTCAGATTCAGTTTTCCAGCGGCGATGTTGGGTATGTCAGTTAATTCAGTTCTCCAGGGGTGATGTTGGATGTTTCGTTCTCCAGCGGCGATGTTGGGTATTTTGGTGATTCAGGTTCTCTAGTTCTCCGGCGGCGATGTTGGGTGTATTGTTTGTTTCCGACGGCGATGTCAGATCAGTATTTCTCCAGATAGTTGTCGTGCAGCTACTATTCCAGTTTTCGAAGATTTGTTCCCCGCAGAGTATCGTGTACTCGTGTAGTTGGCAAATTTCCGGGTTTACCGGTATTCAACCGTCTCGCACCTTGATTGGCTGAGAGTCGTTCGCTTCTCACCCAGTCAGGTTCAAGCCGTTTGAATAGGGGCAGCTGTTGCACCCTAAAATTTGACCAACATTTATTTACCCATCAAGTGTTTGAAGGTTGATACCTTTATCAGAAAGTTCAAGAGATCCTCAGAGGAATTGGTTGAAACCAAGGTTGTGTGTCTCATAACTTGAGAGTTGTGGATGCTCCTCAGATGATTCTGAGACTTTGAGAATGGACTTGAAGCTTTGAGAAAGTTTACGAGATGTCTTGAAAGCCATCATGAAGCCTAGAGAGGTCATTATGCAAGAACTCAGAAGATTCAACCATGAATGGTAGAATTAGGGTTTTGACTGGGTCAACCCTAGGTCAACTGATGATTTGGAGAAGGTTGAGACCTAATCCAAGAGCCATGTGATCATGGAATGATGTATTGAGATACTATAAGGATGATTCCTATACCAAATCATCATGATTGAAGAGTTTGAGAAGTTTTAAGCTAGGGTTTCTAAGGATTGTCAGTGTAAAATCCCCTAGTTTGATCCCTATCTTCCAGGCAGTTTTAGCTCAAGATGTGATTTTCATCTCATCTTCCCCACAACATGAATGTTGTAGAGCTTGTTCTTAGATTTAATTTGAGTGGTAGAAGTCCTTGATAGGATTTGCAGAGCTCAAGCTATGGTTTTGACAAATTACAGGTCATCTGAGGTATGTGAATTTGGGTCCTTGAAAGTCACCCAACTTGCAGACAACTTTTGCCCTAGTAGGATGATTCCTATGATATCTTGGTCAACATGAATGTTAAAGAGAATCTTCTTAGCTTTCTATAGAGTACTATAAGTCCTTGATAGGATTTGTAGAACCCAAGTTATGGCTTTGACAAGCCAAGGGCATTTTGGTCATTTGGAAGTTATAGGTCATTTCAAACGTGTGGCCATATCTCCTACTTCCAAGCTTCAAATGGAAAAACCTTCAACATCAAAGTTTCTTAGAATGATGTTTTAAGGCTAGTAGGGTGGTCATGAGATGTTGAAAAGGCTCATAGCAAAAAGTGATAAAAATGGCCTAAAAATGAGGTATAAGTTAATTCAAGTGAAATGGAAAATCTTAAAATCCAAGCTATAAACCCTAACCATGTCATATGATAGGTCATTTTGACTCCAAAGGACATTTTAAGAACAATGGTTCAGCCACAATTTTGATTTGAGGCTTGAATCTTAGGGTTGCTTTGTAAAAGTCTTGCTTGCATAATGGGGTACCAAACCAAAACAAGGAAAAACTTAATAAACAAGGTGTTTAAGCATAGTATCTTACCCTAATTCTCATGTAAGGAGAAAATCAAGTTAGTTACCCAAGTTACAAGGGATTTTGTCATGATATATCATGTGGTGAGAAGTGAAATGCAAAGTATCATGTCATAAAACTTCAAGTTCTTACTAGATGGATCTAGATGGTTCTAGACCTTTCCAAATCAGTCTATATATTGAATACAATCTCCATTGGTGAGAGGTTGGTGATAGTTGGTGATAATTGGTGAGGGTTAGTGCAAAAAAGAGAGAATTGATCAAATTTCTTCAATTTGCAATTCAAGATCAAACCTCTATTCTTCTTCATTTCCATTTGTTTCTTCTACACAAATCCACTCCATTCATCATAATGAACAAATGCATACTGGTTTGAGGAGCCATGGATGAAGGTTTGAAGGTGTGGTGGTGAAATCGCAAAGAAGCAAATCTGGTTCGAATCCATTGGTACCAGCTTGCTACATCATTTCTTTCGCAAACAGAACTTCTACAAGCATACAAAGAGTACTCCTGGAAGGTTGCAAGCATTGAAGAGGAGAGAAACTACCTCTGCCATAGCCAAGAACCAGGTTTGGAAAACCTTCTCTACACCCTTATTTATGTACAATTAGATAGAATGGTTAGTGTAGAATGGTTAGTGACAATTAGGTTATCAATGCTGGAAAGTTTGAGAGCCATTGGTGAGTTTTGATTATGGCACACGATTTCTTTAAAGATCAAGAACTGGAGTTGTGGTGAGAACAAATTCATGTGCTATATCTTAGGATGATCAGGGCCACATGGTGAATATTCTGATACCAAGAAATCAAAGATTCATGGAAGTTCAAGAATGACCATTAATGGAACTCACTATCGGGTTTTTAGTTTTAGGTCATTTCAATAGGAACTAGGACCAGGGTTGTGATCAGGGAGAAAAATAGAGTGATTTTGCTTTTTAAAGAATTGAATTTGGTGCTGAAATGAGGGAGTACGGGTTGGTGTAAGTATGCTGTTATAGCTTGGATTCCATGGAATGTTTGTTGCAAACCCTAGAGTGAAATGAGGAAGACGACACCAGAATCGATGGATGAGAGCAAGACCGGTTGACCAAACGAAGATCCAACGGGCACGATTTAAAATTGAAATTGAGAGGGAGTCTGAAACCAGTAAAACACAGTGTTTCATTAAACGCTCTTGTGGGCTTAGTGTTCTGATTCTTATTCCCACCCCCATACCAAGGCCCATGGTCATAATGCACTAAATTTGGTTACTTTTGACACCGCTAGTTTTTTCTTTTTTCTCTGTTTATTTAATTGTTTTCTGAATTACAACTGGGATTAGTACGCTTGCTAGTCCCACCCCCCAGTTAAGCCCAAGCGCTTTTTTACATTGGATATGATTGCTATCTGTACCCCCATGCTTCATTCTCATATTATAATTTTCTCCAAATTTTATTTCACTTTAAAAATTCATAATAAAATGAAAAATATATATTTTTTAATGAGACTTTTTTTCCCATTTTCTATTTTCTGTCTAGAAAAATATAAAACCATAAAATAGCCATTTTATTTCATTTTTATATTTTTTGCATATTTTTACTTTTAATTGCTTTTTTAATTCTTTTAGTTGATGCATGATCTTGTAGATTTTAATTAAGGTAGTTCCCTTAGGATTTTTAATTCAATCTTTTTAGGATGATTAGATGAATGGTTTAGGTTCCCCCTGAATTAATGCCATATTTTTGTGATAATTTTTAGGGTAGTTTTAATTAGGTAATTCTAGGTAGTGTAGAATTAGTTTAAACCTTTAACATAGGCCAATAACAATTTTAGATTTAGGGTTTTTAGGGCAATTTAGTCTATGGGGAATATATGGGACTTAAGGGTAGATATGTAGGGTCCCCTAGCATTTATATTAGGATTTAATAGAATAATATGCTATTTTTGGTTTATTTTTGAATTGAATGATTGTTTGTGTTGCCTTTAGGGCAAGTTTTGTTTAGTTTGCTTTGCTTTGGAGTTTTCCTTTGGTTTGAGGAGCTTGGCATCTCATTGTGGAGCATGGTGGGGCATACTAGAAGATTGGAAGAGGCATTGAGGGAGCTTGAGGAGCTTGTTCTTTCTTCTTTTTGTTTTGTTTTAGGGTTAGGGACTAGGAAGAGCTTAGATGTAGACAATTTCTTTCTCAAACATGGATAGTATCCGTCACATCCATTCCTCCCTATGATTCAAAGGCCTTCCAGGGTATACACCTCACTCCTTTGGAGGGATAAGTGTTATACCCAGGAGGTAGAACTTTTGAGGGAACCAGTCCCTTGATATTGAACCCTTATAGGTCACCTTTGGTGATCAAATAAGCAGTTCAATATCCCCCAGCTTATCCAGTAAGTGATTTTTCTCTGTTTGATTGTCTTGAGAGATGTCAGAGCCTGAGCATGAAGATGAAGACTTCATTGAAGATCATTGAAGAGGATGAATCCTTGAAGACTGCCATTCCAGCTGAAGCTTGAAGAGCATGAAGATCAAGTTGATACTTGAAGATCCCTGAAGATAGTGAAGCCTGAAGGCGGAGCTGATCAAAGAAGCTGAAGATTAAGGGAGAAGATGAGTTGAAACTCATATTGTAGGGTTGAAACCTGGAAAGCAATTGATGATTGAAGTCTGAAGACTGAGTTGCTGCTGGAGGAGCTGAGGCTTTCTTCTGTTTTTCTTTTCTGTATTGTGTGTTTTGTTTGAATTGTTTGTTGCATTAGATTAAGTCCATCTAGAATAGGTAGGATCTAGTAGCATGATTGCATTAGAGGTTGAGTTGCTCCCTCTGCTTGTATTGTTACTGCGTGGCTTTGCTTGCGGGTATTCGGTAGAGCCCAACTCCCTTGCCCATGTGGTTCGTTTGCCTGATGGCATTTCATTTTATCTGTATGATTGCAGTTAACTGTTTATTGCTTGATAGCATGTTGTTTATATTTCAGTATGATTACTGTTATTTCATGACTGGCTTGAGGTTGAGATGAGCTTGTGGAGGCTGAAGCCCCACACACATTTCCTCCCTCACTTGCATTGCATGCATTTTACTGTTAAGCTGATGCTTTGTCTATTTTGGTGTATCATTGACATGATCCCTTAGGACTCTCATTTCCTTTGATAAGGATTTGATGATAGACTTTTAGGTTGAAACCTATGCATGACAACTTCTAGGAGTTCCCTGTTCAAACCTCAACCATAGGATGAATCCATGGCATGATAACAGTAGGACTTGATAGTCTCCCTCCTAGTTGGGCCTGTTCTCTTCTCATCTCAAAACAGTTTAAGATACAGTAATCATGAATGATTTCTTTCGTACGTTACGAGCCTTAAGCTATCTGAGAAAGGATTGTGGGAGAGCTTATTTTCCACAGTTTGGACGTTTAGTATGGTACCCTTTGGGTGACATGCGACGCATTCACTCTCAGGTCATAGTCTCTAGTGCGGTTGAAATTGCAAACACAATAAAAACACTTCTTTCGTATGAGACAGGAAATAAGATGTAGTTTCCCGAACTACGTGAGCTCTGATCTCTCATACCTGTTGAGAGTACGTAGGCACAAGATGGCGATGTCTTGGCGAGCTACCTTCCCCCATAATCCTTCGTAGGCCGAACTACGTTGACTCTGATTTCTCATTCTCTGATGGGAATACGTAGGCATAAAGCGCGATGCTTTGCCGAGTCATTTTTCTTTTCTTTTTCAGCCAGCCTTGATAGGTAGATAGAATAAAACCAACCCGTCCAAGTAAACAAACAAGCGAGGATCCCGTCGAGTACGACGGACGTGAGGGGTGCTAATACCTTCCCCTTGCGTAACCGACTCCCGAACCCAGACAATGGTTGCGATGACCTTGTCTTACCCTTATTCGTTAGGTTTTTCCGATCGTTTCCTTTCCCGCTCTGAGGGATAAATAACGAAAGGTGGCGACTCTTCTGTCATGCCGGCACCTTATTTTCGCGCAAGCGACAGATATTCAACGGAAAAAACAAATATGAAATCACCATGGTCTGGATACCATTTGGGCAAAAACATCAATCATCTGTCGGAGATACACCTGCAAACAAAGAGGTAACTACCTAGCTTATGTTTTACATGCATTTGTTTGGAAATGGCGTAATGCTCCATACGAAATGGAAATGCTACTCGTTTGGAGGATGCTATGCAACAAATGCAGAATGCAACAGAACCAAACCAGAAAAATAAATGCTTAAGAGAAAACCAACGATCTACCTTGATGGGGAAAATGTTAACACATGCCAATCGTAATTGGACTTACACTAGGAAACAAGCCCTGAACGACCAGGTGTTGCACCCCAAATTTTTACCCCTTATATCCTCTTCATATCATATGCATTTATTTATCTAACCTTAACAAGTTTCAAAGTGTATTTTGTCAAGACACTGATGAAACGGGGCTCCGCACTGATAAAATCGAAGGTTCGAGGATCGGGCAACCATCGCTTTGGGATGAATCATCCATGAAATAAAATCAAGAGTATCATATTGGGCCATGTGTGAGTTCAATTTGAAGTAATCACCCACAGATGGGGTGCAGTGCAGTTTAAGGCACCCAATTAGGGTTTTGCGAGTTAAAAAGTCAACTGTGGTCTGACTTTAGACTCGGGGAATAATTCAAAGATAAAATTATGGTTTAAAAATTGCATATGGCTTAGTGAAGTCCCCCAAAGAGTTTCAAAGTCTTGGAAGCTCCGAAGCATGAACAGACAGTTCGGTAATCGCCGATCGATCGTACGGTTGACCGAAAAGTCAACCCCCTCAAGTTTTAGGAATTGGACTTCAAGTGGTGAAGCAAAGTTGTTCCTTATGTCATGAGGGACCTACATATCAATTTTCATGATCATCGGATCAAAGACGTGAGAGTAATTGGAAAAACGGGAAATTAGGGTTTCGAAAGGGGCTAAACCCTAACTCCCTAACCGCACACCCGATTGAAGTGGTTCAAAGCTCTTCGGAAAGCTCTTAACAAGTCCTACAAAAGTCCTATACTAGTCCACTCTT